>ML799660.1:273994-289478 GCA_009831015.1 Picea engelmannii
AAAGGGGAAGGGAAACAAATTATTAAAAAACCAAAAATGTGTTATACAAGATCCACTAAAAAACAAAACACCATATAATTGCGGATGGGGAAGAAGACCTTAAACAAAACGAAAAGAGAAGTGAAAAATAAAAGTAGGAGAGTGAAAGACAAACTAAAATAGGAAGCAAAGGAATAATGAACATGTGTTTCCTTGAGTGGGCCCTATGGTTAATAACACATGTTTCCTCTTAGGAGGCCCAATTTAGTGTTTCGCTCGATTGTAACCTTAAAAATTAGATTATTATTATTATTATTATCATTATTAAGTGAAGAAGTTAATTAGTTAAGTGAATGTTTAATTTAAAATTAAATGGGGAGGGAAAAATATAAGAAAGAGACAATAAAATGACTCATATTAAATTAGCTAAAAAGAGGAAGAGAAAATTATCAACAAGAAAACAAATATTGATTCATTGAGTTGGTATAAGAAATTGTTCATTGTTAAAAGACTTGTTTATCATTTAGGTTATGGAGATTATAAAGTCATGTATTGCTAAGATTAATCTCTATCAAGTTAGTTGGTATTATAAATTAACATATGAACAAATCATAGTGATGCAGGAGCATCACCAACAAAGAGTGTGTGGAGGACAGCTGGGCGCACTAGCGCATATTTTGAAATATTTTAAATTCCAAAGTTGGAATAATTAATGTAATATATGGGGAAGATTTTGATTTATGAACATCTTTAATGATTGGAGGCTGAGTCATCGCATAAGATCGATGAGGGAATGTATTTTGTTTTAGCTTTCACTCTTATCTGTTTGACTTGAATATTTATTGTAATATATGTTAATTAGTTGAGAGATTTTATTTCGATAGGATAACATATAATAGTTGGAGGGAAAAGGCTCGAAGAGAACCTCTTGTATAAAGCATTGTAACATTTCCAAGAAGAGACTTCTGATAGATGATAGTTGTTGTTAGGCTGTTGAATCTATTGTATAGGTTGCCGTTGTAGCAGCGAGATGAGAGCTACTGAGAAGCAATGTATGAATGTATGTAATTTTCAGTTGAATGAATATAATAGAGGAGTATTGCCCCAAATGTGTAGTGTTGATGTGTCTATCTGAATGAGTGAATGATAGACTTTTTGTTTTATTTTCAATTCTCTGTTATTTCTTGTTCTTGTATCTATGCATGCATTTACATGGTGAGATGTATGAATCTGTGAAGATTGAATAAGTTTCAATTGTTTCTCTTCTTTGAGCAAGTGCAAGGTGTGCATAGTGTCCGCAAGGTGTGTGTGACCGAGTCAGTCTTGAATCGAATCTCAAAAGAGATAGCATGAAACTTATGTATGAAAGAAGTGCATATGCATCTGCAAAGAGTGATTGAAAGCGTCTCAGACTTGTAAGCTCAAGAGGAGTAGTGTGACTTTAGTCGCAGAGAAGTTGTTGAAGAAAAATCACAAAGAGTGCGAAATCATCCACAAAGAGAAGTTGAGTTGTGGAAGAGAACCTGCTGCAAGGTGTGCACATGCTAAAATTTTGACTAAGTGTCGAAGAAAGAATTCTGAAGGACGAAGAAAGCTAAGGAATACAAGCTCAAGAGGGAGAGAGACGAGAAATATTCAAGGGAGAGAATCATTAAGGTTTAAAAAACTCCACGAATGAGATCCATTTCAAAGGGAGGCAGATTGTTCCAGACCGTTAGATCTGGGAGAACTATGCAGAGGTTAGCCATAAGGTGTTTCGACACTTCGTGATTCAGGAAATTTGGAGGTATTGTAAGAGGAGAGTCACGAACTCATGAAGTCGTGAAGAGAATATCAACCGTTCGATGTAGAGAAGACACGTGACATCGGATTAGGAGGTTCGGAAGTCAAAAGTCCAGAGGTTTGTGCGCAAGGTGAATGGGAGTTTCACGAAGTCGCGAAACTTGAAGTGTTGTTGGGCCATCAAAATAAATGAATACACGCGATAGGAGGTCTGGAGGTTGGAGGAGAACACTTCAGAAATCATTGAAGCTAGAGATTGGGATATTCCCGAAGCCTGAAATTGCGAAGGGGTTGGTCCATGGTCATAGCCCGTGGTCACTCAGGAGAAAAAGGACTTGTGTATAGTGGTTTTGGGTACCCTCAGGGACCCGAAGAGTCGATCCGACTTAGTAATTTGAATGATCAATGGCCGGGAGGTTGAGAAGCCCTTAGGAGAGAAGGGGGTTTGCGCCACATAAGGTTGAGAATCAAAGATAAATAACTCACTCAAATATCTAAGATCAAGACAAAAGGATTTATGTTGAAAAACCTTTTGAGAGGTAAAACTCCATAAAGAAAAAGAAAAACTAACTTATAGAATCAAAGCTTACATCTAGGACATCCCTCACTCTACTCCCATGCAGAGAAATGACCATTCATTATATTTAAATAGATATTATAGACCAATGGGTTGAAAAAACTAGAATAAAAGTACACATGACCTTTAGTCAAGTTAACCTTAATAAATCCCTTAATTCTCCTTGAAGAGTAACTTGGGATAAGAAGAAGGATTTATAAAATGACATAATGGAAATGAATGATACATTACACCTATCCTCTTTAGTGACAACCTCGTTCACACCTAACATAAACTGAAACATGTTTTTTCACGTATTTTAATTCCAAATTTAATGATTACCCACCCTTGATACTTTTAGTGAACCTATAGAGAGATACATTGAAAATACGTAAAGAACCATGTTTGTGTTCTTTTCCCTCCAAATACTCAATACACACCATGTTTTAAATTTAGAACATTTATATTTCCTCATATAGTGTGACATGGAAGGAAGCTAAATCCTCCCATGCTAAAAAACAACTTCTCAAATTTCCTATAATTGGCACTATATGGTTTCATATGCATGCACTGGAAAAAATGAGATATGAGCTTAGGACTCAATATCTAGCCACTAGATGGAAATGAAACATGAATGTTTCAAATATATGAACTTAACCTAATCTTGAACTTCTATGAGCCAATCATTTATAATGAAGGGGGCATGCATGGAAAGCAATAAGTTATTGAGACAAAGGTAAATGAGTTAACAACAATTACAAAAGACACACTTAGAGAAAGGATAAAAATGATGGGATACATCTTGGATTTGATTAAAATCTAATCAATTTTGGGATAAAAATATTAGGATTAAAGGAAAATATTCAAACTGATAGGAAATGAGAATTATATAAAATAATTAAGAAGCACATCACATTATTAAACACATTAGTGGAAAGAAGCACATTATGCTAGAATCATTGGGGCATGAGACACATATTCAACATCCAATGTTTGAAACTTTAGTGGTCCTTGAAGTGAAAAGGAAAATGAAGATGGTTCAATACCTCACTACTATAATATAGGTCTCGAGAATCATAGCTTCGCATTAGAGATTCCTTGTCAATCTTGGCCAACTCATTTTTTTCCCAACCCATGTTGGATATTTGCACCATTCTTTGCATCATTGTTGTGTCATATGACGATGAAAAATGAGATACATGAAAATATGTTGTCCATGTTTACATCATTTTTGTGTTACATGGGATGACATTTACAAATCACATCATGTTACATCACAAAACATGTCACCTGATAAGTTGTTCGTGTGTTCATCATATTCATGTCATTTGTGCATCATGTTTGTGTCATTTGAATATTGGGACAACACAAAATACGACAAACAATAATTTGTTGATTAGGTTTTTATTGTACTTGTGTTGCAAATACATCTACTAAATAAGTTAGCATTGTAATTAGCATAATTGTATGTTGTAAAACCTGAGTGTGAAAATATGTCATATGTGCATTGCCTTGCATTAAATAATGTCGATGTGTGTTGCATTGGACAAATAAATTAACATCAAAATAGGGAATTTAACATCATAATAAAGTTGTAAAAACTATGTATATGTATATAGTTATAATGCCTAGAATCCTCTTATAGAGACTCCTCCCTCTACTTGCTAGAATCTACTCGTTGAAACTCTTAATATGTTGAATGGAATCCAAGAAAAAGATGTCCAAAATACAACAAGAAATGACACTTGTCCTTGATTTGAATCTAATGGCTACAATGCACTAACTAACTATACAAGCTATCTTTCCATTGATTTCCAACTAGTATGTTTCATTGTCAATATGTATGTCATTGGTAGCTTTGACATTTTCACAAAACAATTGTCAGGGTCCTACCCTAACCTTCCTACTTTAGGCTACCTAGGAGTTAGTTAATTGTTGTATGCGGTCTTCCTCTTTGAACAAGGCCCATTGGATAGTTATTTAATGTGAAAGGGTCTACTTTATAAGGTCCACTAGGTAGTTCGTACCCATTAGTGAAGGGACCATAAGTAGTTAGGTTTTTTGCTATTAAAAATCTATTTAAAGAGATAGGAGGCTATGTAATGTTTCCACCTTAAGAGGCAAGTGAACATCATTTTCCTTCTTTTCATTATCATAATATGAGGGTATATTTTAGAGACTTCATCTTATTTTCTATTGTTTCTAGTTATTTTGAAATTATATTCTCTATATACTAGGTTGTGTTTCAATTTTAAGGGTTAAGTAACACTATAATAGCTAAATTCATTTTTTGTTTTTTTATATTTAAAATAATATATAGGTAAAATATAATCATTATAGATTTGACGTTCTATAACAATTTGGTCATGGAGTCAGAGTATGTGTGTCTCTTGTATAGTAGAAATAAATACAATATTTTTTATGAGAGTATGTACATCAAAAAATGAAATTATAATATTCATTTATTCGATGGATACTAGTTGTGTATTGAATAGGGTGGTAACATGTGTAGTGATATTTAACTACAAACTTGAGCTATAATCCAACATATGCAACATCTTAGGGATATTATCCCAAGAGATTGAATGGTTTACATGTATCAATGGCCTTGTCATTGAAGTTATCAAATAAAAACAATGAAGATATTGGTGATCATATATGTATATACTCAAAGTTCACTAAAAGTTTAGTGTTTTTTTTTTTTTTTCTATCATTTTTCCTTGTTTATGTTTGGTGTTGATATGTTGGTATGTCCATTAGTTGATCCAAATATTGGGTGATTTCTATTCATTAAAATATAGCTTATGAATTAGTAACTATAATCCGCTTAAATTCGCACCACCATATATTTGTATTTAAAAAAAAATTAAGAATACAATGAATACTTGACATCACTACACCCTTAATTATACTTAATCACCCACATTTACATCATCACCTAAATTTACATCATCTTTTTCTTATCATGGTGCAAGAATTACAACATGTGAACTTTCAAAAACACCTTTTCCCCTAGTTGTATAAGGAATAACAAACCACCAATTTTCATCATAGACATTAAGATGGAAGAAAACATATCCACAATGTTCTAGAAGCACATATGACCTGGGATGCCTACATTTCTCTAGATATATCAATAGAATATTGTTCACTAACTAAATTATTTCTAACATATCTCCTTCGATAAAAAAAATGTGAAATTATTTTCATTTAAAAATCACACATCTAAAGGACCTATAGTCTAACTCATTTATCTCTTGAATGGTGACAATATAATCAAATTATCCTTCTATTGGGTATGTATCTCCTAAAATTTCATGACTTGTTTGATTAAATTAAACACACATTCCAAAATCACATGTTTGTTTTCCATGATATGCACTCTCCACTCTAAAATGATGAACACATGCCTACATCAAAAGACATGCTTGTACCTTCATGCATATGAAAATTTTCATATTAAAAAAAAAATTGTTCTTAAACATGTAACAATAAATAAATGTGTTTAATTTAAACATATGGAGTTAATTTCATGCTCCATTACATACCATCATTTTTTACATCCAATATGTTGGAACATCAAGCATTGATGGTTCATCAGACATCTCTTGGGTCCACTCAGTTGAGAGGTCAACCTACATATTGTAACATCCCCTTCGTTAATACATAAAGTCAGTAGATACAATGATTTTTTTTGTTTTAAACATCAGTTAGAACAAGTGATAAGCGAAAAAAAATACATCAATATTCATATCATCTTCTCATCTATCACTACAATGAAAGAAACAATTACACCATCATGAATACTAATAGATTAATCATATCTCTTAAATATAACAAGGATGAATAACCCCCCAACCTACCCTGCAAGGTTAGGAACTCCAAGACACATAATCAATGCTCAAGTACATGATTCATCCGATTGATTTTGACCATTTAAGGTCTTAGGACTAGCGATTGTTCTAAAGAACATGGAGATATCTATTCCCATGACCAAATCTAATTAGACTCAAGTTTTAAAATAACATAAGTACTGTATTCATATCGCGATTTAAATCATTCAATTCCTCAAATTACCAGACAAGTTTTTCTTCCTTTAAAGGATTCAACAACAATAATTGTTCATCATCTAGATAATATGCCTTCTCTTTACGAAACCTATCATATATATTTTTACTCATCATTAAACGCAATCTCTTCCATTTTGAATAAAAAGATCAATCATTATTCAAAATCTAAACCAATGCATCATCTCTATAAGAATGCAATCCAATAATGATCATTATTAAACAAAATTCGTACTCCCTAAGAATGCCACGTATAAACTATATTCAAGAGTTGAAATTTTTTCTTTTCTTAATGAAAGACGAGTAAACATCAAATATTCACTTAGACCAATGTACCATATGAATTCTATGGTTAAACTACAATGACTCGACAATCATTCCTAACTTCGACAAATGTGGGAAGTAAAATTCTATCAAAATCTAAACATTAGATCCACTTTATTCACAAGTAGTCATTTCAAGGACTCTTAGAAACTAAGTAAAGAATTAACTTCTAATTGTAAAGGTTTGTTATCATAAATATAATTCCATTAGATTTTTCCACTATGGAGTCAATAAATACAAACAAGGTATGATCATATTTACTACTATCAAGTTAAAATAGCCATGATATTCGAATACCTATGGAGGTAGGGTGTCATAATCCAAAGACGTTTAGAGTTTCTCCATAAAACAAAACAATTTAATAGTCTATGAACTTAGGTTCCTAAGTAATATTTATTGCCTCTCCAACAACGAAAGGTTATTAGCTGGTTGGACGATAGTTCGACTATCTCGTTGGAAACTGGGAAGATTGAAAGACTCATATACTAGTTGAGTTAGCGAACTGGTAGCCAAGACAACCACTCCAATATTTACTCATTTGGAATAACTACTCGAATAGTAGTGACTGTTAGTGATCTTGAGAGACGTAATTTAATGTTAATTCCAACAAAAACTACGTGTGAAGAACTGGAGTAGTCGATATATAAGAGGTATCGCTACATCACCTATCCATGTGGGATTTTGGGTTCACTCCAATAATCGTATGGAGTCGATCGATTAATTAAAATGAGAGACTAGCTAAGATATAGGTGGATCAAGATTAAATATTGCGCCAAATCCTATTACTTACTGTACAATTAATTAACGGTAAGGAGAGAATGGAATAATTGCATTTAGATAGAAATTAAATACACATCATCACTATGACCCTAAAGCCCAGAATGTGAGACGATAAATGTGATTGAAATGAGACTCACATTCAGGATATCAAATTAAATTTACAGTGGCAATTACTCCTAGACTTCAGATTAATTTGTTGGGAAACAATACTGTATATATAAATCAATTCGTAACTACAACTAAATAAACTTTTACAGTAATTACTAACTTCGAATTTCGTTTGCAATAATGTTGGAAAATGCCTCAAACACAAATATTAAAGGGTCACTAAGGATACAATGATCCTTACGAGGATCCATACTTCATGTTGAACACGATGATTAAAGCAACCACAATTGAATTTTGTAAACAACAATGACCATACAAATTGATTCCGGATATGTAATCTGTTTGTAGTATCACAACGAATTTAAATTCTGAGAGAGATTTAAACATCAAAGAATCCATCAAAATCCTTGATATAGTAATTCAATAAAATTAGCATCGACTATCAATCTTTGGATTCCTAGGTGGAATTGACGCAACAATTTCTCTTTACGAATGTCAAATTTATGGAAAGAAATTTCAAAACAATTAACTAATGCTCAATCCATCATTTCCAAAATTCGAAATAAAATTCCGACCGAAATAAAGTTCCGAATCTGTGTTATAAATTGAACGACTAAAGCTTATTAAAAATGTCGACATGCCATAAATATTGACATTGAAACAACAATAATCGTGATCCAAAAATTCAACCAATACCATAATCACAATTAATCAAATATTAAATGGCAATTCAATAATTGTTTACAACCAGACCATATGATATATGGTGTTTTTAAATTACAACATGAAATTTCAAGACCTCACGGAATACAAGTTCATATTGCAATAATTTGCATTGATAATATAAATTTAAAGTATCAAATCCATCATTTAGTTTACTGCAAAAAGAACAATTGGATACCAAATCACTAAGCAATTTATGCAGCTACTATATCATTTTAATATACAAAGATATGATTTTAACTTCTCAACGACCAACAAAATCAATCATGTTTTGCCAATAACTTTAGCAACGAATCAATAATTGGGTTCAAAATGCAAGCTAACGACAGAGAATATAACACATTCAAATTTTGATATACAAAGGATTTTAAAAAGCGACCTATCAAGATTATCATTCCATACTTTGAACAATTTACACAATGAACAAAGGAACTCTCGGAATTCAGGTGACACTTTAAATTGATAACAAATACAACATTCTAAATTTTGAGTTATAAAAAAAATTCAAATATACGGAGAACAAAATTCGAATTAGATTTCTCCAAGACTCATGGCGAATTTGTAATTTAATCTTTAGAATTACAATCGATTTTGCATTGTCTTTAAAAATTATAATACAATTTAATCACATTACAAATACAATTTCATAATTTAAAAATATCGGGACCAAAGAAGATAGAGAGTTGACGATGTCCTTCAAAGACTTGCACTCCTTCTGTTCTCCTACTTTCTAATCAATGAAACTTCATTGGTATCTCCCAACCAATGCTAGGGGCACTCTTCTTCCCTCTTATCCCCTTGAGCCGCAAAGGGGCCACACACAAGAAACCAACAAACAACAACTCCAAGGCTTGCCTTTCAAAGAAGAGATTCCACTCTTTCTTCAATATTGGTATCCCAACTCTCACAAGTAAAACACAGTCCACAAAAATTTGGCAGCATAACATTACCAAGAATTAGTGAGATCCATTTCCCTTCTACCAAATTTGTTTTATAGAAAAATCCCCAATGACTCATGTCCTCATGCACAATTTATTATATTTTTAATTAATTTAATTAGGATTATTCACCCACACACTTGTCACACTCTCCCCAAGTTGCACAAGTAAATACCATTTTTATTTTATTTAAAAACCCAATTTCCCTCACATTCCCCAATGTGTTCCTATTTTCGCTCTTAGTTGTCCCTTTGTTCCCCAAATTCTCATTTAATGAGTGTCTCCAATCTAGATATTAGTTAGAGTTGGATTATGAGTCTTCTTCTAGTTAGACTAGTGGTAGCTTGACTCTAGATACCATTCTATGTGTACACCTATTCTCTCATATTATTATTTCTTCTATTTTTAACAATCCAATTTATTAATTTCATGCACACATGTGCAATTTATCCATTAATTAAATTTTTTATTTATCTTCTTCTTAGAGTTTGATTTTATTTTACACCCTTTTAATTTATTTAATATTTTAACTAGTCCCTTAATTAAATTTAGACTTCGAATTAGTCTAAACTTAGGCTTAGACTTTTTTTAGGCTTTATAATTAATAATTCACTGTTTAATTAATTATTTTATTCTAACAAGGTCCAATCATTTCAATGTTTTCTAGGCCACCTAGATTTATTGACTCAAAATTTTAACTACATGATGTGCCCTTCAATATGCACCTCCGTGCTCCAAGGGTGCCCCTCGCCTTAGAATTGTTTTGGAAGTTTGTCCGACCCTTGGAGTCAACACTCCACTCAATCGACCTTGTGAGAGAATAAGGGCTTCTAAGGAATAAGGACTTCGCCTTATTGCACGCCCCTTAGAAATATTCATGAACAAATGTCTTAGTCCTCCCTCATGCCATCATGGATCTATCAAACTAGGTAATTGTTAACCTACAGTTCAAGCCACGACGAGAGTGCTAGTAGGATGTGACAGGGACACTGCCACACCTCTCCCTCAAATGTCTAGTTTTTGTGCATGGCCCCTTTACTCCTTATGTGAGTTGGATTAGAAAGAATTGTGAAGCCTGCATCCACTGACAAAAACAATGTCAATAATCCATATACATAAATAATACTGTAATCAATCATATGTCACATGTGCATAAAATGAAATACTCAAACAAATATAATCCACTCCTTGACACAATCCGGATTCCAAGGAATTTCATTGATGCCATCAACATCCATAACCTGTCATGTGTCTTGCACACTCAGGAAAACACATCAATAACATCTACCAATACATATACATCAAAATACCAATAAGTCACAATACATTAACATCATATATATAACCCATAATCGAAACAAAATCACAATGTACCATAACTGGATCACTTGCACACAAGTGTCCTCAAAGAATAAGTCAATAAAAGTGTGCTCAATAGAACGAGATGTTACACATATGGATACAGTCGATCAACAACCGAGCAACAATCAAAGATACTCGGGTGGCAGATTGAATAGCTCAACAATGGATTACGATTTGGATGTGAAGGTGGTTGGGTTGAGCATCTTTGTGAATTAAACTTGATAGAACAAATTTGGTGGAGTCAACTCTAACAATCGACGATTACATGTGGACAATATCTGCTGGACTCTATGGAGGATAGTTAGATATTAAGGCTATAAAAAGAAGACCCCTTGGGTCACCTTCATATTGAATATTGTGCAATAGATCATGCAGACCAAAATGTGCAACATTCACTATGATGTTTTGATCACGGTGCACTCTGCTTAAGTGTTCTAATGGTGTCTTTAGACACCACCCTTTATCTTAGAAAATTTTTCCTCTTCGATTATCTGCAATAATGTGTTCTCTGTTTCATGTCATTTTCAACCATATTCCCCAACATGGTATCAGAGCCGATGATTTAAAACCTTGACCTATTATCTGCAAACCTTGCTGAGTTGGATCTTTTCTGTGATTGACTCTGGGATGATGGTTTGTTGATTAGAACTTATTGAAACAAACCAATTTCTATATATATATCGAAGATGGATTTGAAGATTGATCCTGTTGTTCTGAATGGATCAAATTATGTAGTATGGGCACCATATATGGAAACCCTGCTAAAAAGCAAAGGACCGTGGCAGTATAGAAAGGTTGCAATTCTAGATCCAACAAACAAATAGGAAAAGTTCATTGTTAATGGTAAGAAGGATAAGGTTGTAGGATTCATCACGACCTACATCTCATGGGAGATTCGATTTCACCTTAGTGGAATCAACTTCCCTCATCAAGTCTAGAAGAAACTTTATTCGTTTTTTAATCGAGTCGAAGAAAGCCACGTCATGTAGTTGGAGAAAGAGATGATCTCTCTCAATCCTCATTCTTTTGACATAATGGAGGAGTATTTGGCACATTTCAAAGAAATATAACTTAAATTAGGCGAATGTGGAAAATACTATCAGAAGAAATATGGAAAACTCATCAAGCAGGTCCCGATGAACTCGAAGACACCATTCGACGTGTTTGTGTTGATTTTCCACAAAAAATGGCAAGCACACAAGTAAGATGGTAAGGATTGCATCTTTGAATATTTCTATGGCCTTTTGATTATTAATAAAAACAAATTTCTTGAAGAAGGTAAGCTTCGTGGTAAACACCAGTCCCACTTAATCAAGGGAAAGGGAAAGATGGATCCCTGAAATAGAACACAATTTGATTCCTCTACATAGAAACCTACATACCATGACAAAAAACCGTAGAGACAACCATTATGAAGTTGAAATAATAAGACATGTACATACTTTGGAAATGATGGACAAGTGGATAAATTCTGCTATAAGAAGTGAGATGATTTAGAGGATAAGTTTAAATGCCTTGAAGGAGACGTGTCCTTTGTACGTCGACCCCCTGATAATTTCACCTTCCAAGTAGGAACTTCCCAAGAATTTCTATCTCATTCTGTGTAGAATGAATGGGTAGTCGAATCTGGGTGCACTCATCACATGGCTAAGGATGCCTCCTTATTCACGTGGCTGGATGAGACCAAGGAGAGGAAAATATATGTTGTTGATGATTTTTATTTGGATGTTGCTGGTCAGGGTGATGTTGCTTGTTGACATGGAAATACTTTTCACATATATCATGTGACAAATTTTAGTGCCAATATGTTGTCTAGTGCTTAGTAACATAGACAAACAAGATTATGAAATTTTGTTCAGATCGATTCTATGTTCGTGATTTGAAGAAAGGAAAGTCGATTGTTTCTGCCAGGATTCTCAACTCGACATACGATTTGTATAAGTTCTATGACATGACTCAACTTGAAGTTGAAACGAACACACTTATTGCTCACACCAACAAAATAATTTGAATTTGGCATGAACGACTTGGACATCTAAATTTTCGAAGTTTGCATACACTAGCAACTCAGAACATGGTTGCTGTTTTTCCAAAAGTATTTCCCCCTTTAGGATTTTATAAGGGTTGTGTGCTTGAGAAGCATCATGAGGCACCATTCGACTATGGAAAAGTGTGGCGAGCACAAAACCTACTGGAACTGGTTCAAAGTGATGTCTGCTGCATCAATCTACCTTCACTGGTAGGTGTAAGGTATATTTTGACTTTCATTGATGATTTATCTCACTTTACATGGGTTTACTTTTTGAAGAATAAGAACCTTGTCTTTGAAAATATCAAGGAATTTAGGGCCTTTTCTAAAAAGAAATGTGGTTGACCCATCAAATTCCCAATATTAGACAATGGTGATGAGTATGTCAATCGACCTTTTGAAGAATACCTACTTCAATCTAGTATTGAATCACAATGGTTAGGTCCTCAGACACCTCGAAAAAATGGCATCGCAAAATGCAAGAATCAAACATTAGTCGAAATGGATAGATGTCTTTTGTAGGAAAAATATCTTCTTCCTCACTCATAGGATGAAGCGGTGTGCTGTGAAAATTATCTTCTCAATCACATTTCGACTAGAGTTCTTCCTTCCATGACTCCATTCGAATGATAGTATGGGAAGAAGCCTTTAGTTGACCATATCTGTGTGTTTGGATGTGTTTCGTCAGATGACATTCCATATGATTTCAGAAAGAAGTTGAATGAAAAGAGATATGCTTGCATCATGATGGGATACTCCTAAGAATCGAAATCCTATTGACTATTTGATCCTGTCAAATGACAAATTATTATCAGACGAAATGAATGGTTTGATGAGAATTATTCTGACATCAAGTTGTTGAATGCCTCCTTTTGATTACTATAGGATAAACCCTTTGATGTTTTCTTTGACACTGGTGCTCCTATTTGATCTAAAAATGAAGAAGATTTGTATTCTTGAAAATATTTGCAAGTAAAATTTTATGTGTTAAAAATGAAAATGAATCATCTTTGCAACATAACTTTTAATAGGATTTACTCATTCAATATGCATATAAACAACAACATAATCAATGAACAGAAAACACATAACACAACAAATGATAAAGGAGTTCACCCCTCTCTTGGGCTACATCTCCTGGTCCAACTTCCAATGGATCATTTGTATTATTTTCTAAAAGTGCTCAAAAATGTGCTTTACAATGCTCAAAATGCAAAATAGACTGCTCCAATGGCTCCAGAATGTCCAAAAACCCCTAGTTGGGATTTTTCGACACCTCGTTTGGCCAAAAATTGAAGAAGATAGGCTTCCTAGAAGTCCCCCCTTCAAGTTTGCTGTCTCTGCATCTAAAAAATGCACCTCCCATGGCTCAACCTATCCCACACACATATTTAAGCATAAAAACCTAGCACCGGACGCAACCACGCGAACCGTGCAAACTGTAGGACAGTTACAGGCGCACCTAGCCCCTAACCGTCAAGGGCCAGGTCATATGACCCATGCGACCATGCGCTAGCATAAACATGGGCTCCCATTACAAAAGCCAATGGTCAAAGGCCAAATCGTGGGTCGTTGAAATAACCATTGGAACAAACATTAACCGTGCGCGCGTGCCCATACACTATAGCTGTGGGTTATATGTTATATAACGCGCGACCAAGGGCTGGGGCTAAGCCCCAGCCCGGTCATGACCCAAACCACCCGCATATTCAAACTTATATACATTCCTTGCCATATATATAATAAGTAACAAATGGTGGCACACCGGTTGGCAGCTCTTTTCCAAGTCTTTGCCCTTGCCTGGAGGTCGTGGGGTCGACTTCGACCAACGACATAAGTTTTAAACCAAATAATGGATGACACGTGGCGGCCATTAACTGGGCCACGTGTCGTCATTCCATTCACTGCCAAACATGCCAAGTCACCTGCCAACTGTCTGAATGCCTGTTTTCCACGTGTCATACGACCTGCCATGTCAGCGTCTGTACGGACTGTACAATCAGCAACCCTTTTTTTTGCATGTTTGTAAATTTGAACAGAACGCGATATCTCTCGCTCCCGATGTCCGTTTGAACCCAAACGAGTTGCGTTGGGTTTGTAACGACGAGGCCTACACTCTCGTTTGATTTTAAGCGATTCCGAGCACTTTGAATTTTTGAGCAAAATTTGATCCCCTGATCACACCTCCCCATTGGAAAGATTTTTCACCTCCAAAAGACTATTTTCAGTCTATTTGAAGATGAGGGTATAGTTCCCTCACTCTTCCAACCTCAATCCACTTGGCTTTGCTTGGATTTGTTCCTTTAAGACCAACTCGAAGATACTCCACATTTCCTCGTTTTGAAGTTCACATTTTCCTGTCAAGGATGGTGTCTTCATGCAGTTCTGTAAGTTATTCTAGGGAAAAATAATCTATAGAAGGAATCTAAACATGCTCTCCATGATCATCAATCAACGAAGGCTCATACAATTTCAAATTCTCAACATTAACAACTGCATACATTTGCATATAAGGAGGCAAATCTAAATGAAAGGCATTGTTACCAATCTTGTCGATAATCTTGAAAGGACCATATCGAATCGATTTCAATTTTTTACCTTCTCCTTTAAGCCTCTCCTTACTGATGTAAATCCAAACTTCATCTCCAACTTGGAAACTATGATCAACACGATGCTTGTCATGTCTCATCTTATACTTGTCTTGACTCTTTTCCAACTGCTCTTGCACCATTTGATGTATCGACTGAATTTGTTCAATGAACTTTTCTGCCCTATCAATGTCATATTGACCATCGATAGCAATATCCTTCCCAAAGATAAAATCTAAAGGAGATTT
>ML799660.1:299113-333558 GCA_009831015.1 Picea engelmannii
AATTTGTGAAGGAGTTTTACCATGTCCCTTTGGAGAATTCAGAAGAGGTCTTGAATTGGTAGAAGAAGAAGAAGAAGAAGAAGATGGAGGAGAGGGTGGTGGAGAAGCACCATTCCCTCCATTTCCATTTGGATTTTTATCACCATTGTCTCCCTTATGCTTTGAAGGGTTGGAGACTTCACCTTGCAACCTTGTATTCCTTTCTATCAAGAGCTTCATCATCTCTCTCATTTCCATGACAACCTTTTTGAGATCTTCATCTTCTGCAGGAACATGTTCATGACTCTCTTCACGAGCCATACTTGGTGAATGCCTCCTTGAAACTTGCAGTGATGGTATATGCTTCCTCCTTGAAGGATGAGAACTTGGCTCTACAAGTTGACCTTCTCCTATTGTGATTTTCAACCTTGTGAGCATAAGAAAACAAAACACTTGCAAATAATCAAGTCTTCAAAAACCTATGCTCTGATACCAACTTGATCTAAAAATTAAGAAGACTTGTATTCTTGAAAATATTTGCAAGTAAAATTTTATGTGTTAAAAATGCAAATGGATCATCTTTGCAACACAACTTTTAATAGGATTTACTCATTCAAGATGCATATAAAAAACAACATAATCAATGAACAGAAAACACATAACATAGCAAATGATAAAGGAGTTCACCCCTCTCTTAGGCTACATCTCTTGGTCCAGATTCCAATGGATCATTTGTATTATTTGCTCAAAGTGCTCAAAAATGTGCTTTACAATGCTAAAAATGCCAAATAGACTGCTCCAATGGCTTCAGAACATCCAAAAACCCCTAGTTGGGCTTTTTCGGCACCTCGTTTGGCCAAAAATTGAAGAAGATAGGCTTCCTGGAAGTCCCCCCTTCAAGCTTGCTGTCTCTGCATCTACAAAACGCACCTCCCATGGCTCAACCTAGACCACACGCATATTTAAGCGTAAAAACCTAGCACCAGATGCAACCGCGTGAACCATGCAAACTGTAGGATAGTTACGAGCGCACCTAGCCCCTAACTGTCAAGGGCCAGGTCATATGACCCATGTGACCACGCGCTAGCATAAACATGGGCTCCCGTTACAAAAGCCAATGGTCAAAGGCCAAATGGCAGGTCGTTGAAATAACCGTTGGAACAAACATTAACCGCGCGCGTGCACCCATACACTATAGCTGTGGGTTATATGTTATATAACGTGCGACCAAGGGCTGAGGCTAAGCTTCGGCCCGGTTGCGGCCCAAACCACCCGCATATTCAAACTTATATACATTCCTTGCCATATATATAATAAGTAACAAATGGTGGCGCACTGGTTGGTGGCTCTTTGCCAAGTCTTTGCCCCCGCCTGGAGGTAGCGGGGTCGACTCCGGCCAACGACATAAGTTTTAAACCAAATAATGGATGACACGTGGCGACCATTAATTGGGCCACGTGTCATCGTTCCATTCGCTGCCAAACATGCCAAGTCACCTGCCAACTGTCCGAATGCCTGTTTTCCACGTGTCGTACGACCTGCCACGTCAGCGTCCATACGGACTGTACAGACTGTACAATTAGCAACCCTTTTTTTGCCTGTTTGTAAATTTGAACAGAACACGATATATCTCGCTCCCGACGTCCGTTTGAACCCAAATGAGTTGTGTTGGGTTTGTAACAACGAGGCCTACACTCTCGTTCAATTTGAAGCGATTCCGAGCACTTTGAATTTTTGAGCAAAATTTGATCCCCTGATCACTATTCCATGTTTCAATCCTTCGACTGGGCACTCGAATTTTGTTTCAATTTCAACTCGATCGTCGACCTCTGAGTCAACTAGTCCGTTGTCCTCTGTATCAACTAGCCTGCCAATTGAAGACCCTTTGAATTTTGATTGATCTACTGAAGTGAACCGTATTTCACCTGTTTCTTATCTACCCATATGAGTTTCCAAGACAATTGAAGCTACAGGAGTTCATGCTGGAGATGCCTCCTCTAAAAAACAAACTTGAAGTCAAAAGAAACATGTAAACTTTACCTTGATGACTCATGTACTTGAAACTTATGATCCTGTTTCCTAATCAGATGCTGAAGGATGAACTGAATGGGAGAATTCCATGCATACATAAATTGATTCTTTGTTGAAGAATCATACTTGGGACTTGGTTCCATGACCACAAGGAAATAACATTGTGAAGTGTCAATGGGTCTACATGACCAAATTTACCTTTGAAGGTGTTGTTGAGAGACATAAAGCATGCCTAGTTGTGAAGGAATTTTCTCAATAAGAAGCAATCTACTACACTTGAAGCTTTTCCCTTGTTGCAAAGATGAACTCTATTTGACTGATTCTTTCCCTTGCAACTCGTTTTGGATGGTGAATCCATTATATGGATGTGAAGAGTGCATTTCTTCATGGATACATATCTAAAATATTTTTCATGGAACAACCGCCTGGTTTTGTGATATATTCAAATTTGTTTTATTGACTCAAGAAGTCACTTTATGGTTTGAAGCAAGCTCCTTAAGCTTGGTTTGCTAAGATCAAAATTTTCTTTCTTTGACTTGGTTTCAGACGACGTGAATTTGATCAAAGATTGTATCTACTCCAAACAAATGGGTACACCTTGATTGTTGTTGTATATGTAGATGATTTACTCATTACCAACAATAATAATGATCTCATCCTTAGATTGAAGAAACAACTTATTGAATCCTTTGATATGGCATATCTTGGTACTCTGCATTATTTTTTGGGTCTTCAAGTATTACCACCATGTGGTGGATTTTTCATTTCTTAGTCTAAATATGTGATGGATTTATTGACACATTTAGGATGGATAATTACAATCCTTGTGCTACTCCTTTTAAGTCTAGAGTAAATCTTACTAAAACCTATCAAACACATGTAGTCGATGCTAATATCTATTAACAATTGGTCGGAAATATTATTTATCTAACTCATAGTCGATTTGACATTTCCTTTGCTGTTTGTGTGGTTTCTCGGTTTATGCAGGACCCTAAAGAAATTCACTGGAAAACAGTCAAATGAATTGTCCATTATCTCAAGGGTACCACTAATTTTGGTATCAAATATTGACGAAGTTCATATTTGTTAGTTGGCTTCAACAACTTTGACTGGGATGGCAATAGTGATGATTGGAAGTATTCTTTTGGCTATGTGTTTCACTATAGCACTGAACCATTGGTGTGCTCGTGAAAGAAACATAAGGTAGTCTATTTTTCGACTATAGAAGCATATTATTGTGGTGTCATTGAAGCATGTACTGAAGCAATATGGATTCACCAAATTTTGGGAGAACTTGGCCTTCCTACTAAGACCTAAACTACAATATACCGTGATAACCATAGTGTTATACAGGTTGATAACAATCCTATTTCCCATAGTAAGATGAATCATGTTGAACTCCATGCTCACTATTTGAGACAATTGGTTCATGAGAACGTTGTCTCTCTTGAATATTACAAAACATATGATCATATTTATGATATATTCACCAAAATTTTAGTTGAAGCTAAATTTATCAAGCTCTCCACGATGCTTGGGATTCAGGAAGCTACAATTATGGGGTGGGGTGTCATAGTGACATAATTTCACCTCCTAAATCTACAGATCTATGTGTTGATGGGGAGTCTTGGAACATAAATCATTGATGGTTCATCACACATCTCCTGGGTCCATTTGGTTGAGAGGTTGAACTACATATGAATACAGTCGATCGAATGATCGACCAATGCACTACACCAATCAGTTGAGAAGTCAACGTGCCAGTTGGTTGGGCAATCATCCAATAATCAAAGATAGTTGGGTGGTGGATCGATCATATTAACAATTGACTATGAGTTGGATGCATAGGCATTTAGGTCAAGCATCCTTGTTGATCTGACTCAACAACATGAATTTGGCGGAGTCAACTCTAAGAACTGATGGTTACACGTGGACAAGATCTTTCAGATTCTATGGAAGATGGTTAGATATTGAGGTTATAAAAAGTAGATCCCCTGGGTCACCTTCATCGTGGATATTGTGCAATAGATCATGCATATCAATATGTGCAACATGCATTGTGATGTTCTAATCACAATGCACTTTGTGTAAGTGTTGTAATAGTGTCTTTAGACACCACCCTTTATCTTCGAAAATTTTGTTCCTCTTTGATTATATGCAATACTCTATTCTCTATTTCATGTCGTGCACCACCCTATTCCCCAACACAATCCCTATGTTGAATGCATATAGTTCACTTTCCATGTTGATTGGACCCAATTTATAGATTTTCTCCTCCACCCATGTGTTTGTGCACTTTGTAGGCCAGTGATCATGTAATTCTTCATGGATTATAATACAAGGGTTTGAACTTATAAATGATTATATTATTTCATTTAGTCATCTCATCATAAACCACCACCTATTTCCTAGCAGCCTCCATATTGAAAAAAATGAATTTATTCCTTATATCCCATTCATCCTCATCTGCAATGTTAGTGTGCACTTAATATTATTCATTTTTTTACAATAAGGAAAATATATATTCAGTAAAAAACACAATTAGAACCATATATATGTCAAATAAGTATATTGCCTCTTAGAACTCACGTTTCTCCATTTGTTTCAAGTTTCTCCCCTGATAATCGCTATTCATCATGATCACAATATTGAATGATTGACACATATACATGGATTTGTTTCAGGAATTTGAACATAAAAAATAAAGATACATTAATAATGTACTTGTGTCCATGCACCCTTCAAGATGTGCTCATTTCCCTACAAAATCATGATGTGTTACTTTAATATATTTGCAATAAAACATATCATATAATTTTGAAGCCTTTCTCATTCCTTTTGGTATGTGAATTGGAAGTCATATAGATCATCATCAATATTATATAGGTATCCATTGAATATATCCTCCTAAATTGATTCAATGCAAGATTCAATCTTATTTTTTCCAATATGTTGGAGACATGCTACAAGGAGGTAGTCTTACCTCGACTTACTTATTAAAAGCTCTCTTCATTTAATAAAAATAGTGATTTGGCTGTAAAAGTGACTTAAGACTTCATAGAGACACTTATGAAAATTTACATAATACCTTGAATAAATTTCCACAACACTACATGAAAAAGTGAAAAATCCTTTTTTCCCTTAGTCCCTAACCACAAAAGTAAGAAAAATAGGCATGATGTATTAATTGTTGATGCACCCCAATGACTAATTTGTAAAGTGATTTAAAATAATTCAAAAGAAAGGTTATAAATGAGCCAACTCTAATCCTAGGAAATTCATGGATTGTCCAATAAATCACACCATACATTATAAATGGCCTTTCAGGTATATGTCATGGAACATCATGCATCTGAATGTCATTCCATAGAAGAAACATCTCCTCTACCGATAGTTCCAAATAAATGTCCATGTCTATAAGTTTATGCTTTAGAAGCACAATAAGGGACAACATCAAATTCTCTTTCAACACATCCATCCAATAAGGAATTCTATAATTTATTACACTAATGGGTCACACTATATAATTTTTAGACTGGAAAGACAATGGATCCACTCCATACATCATTGATCCAAGTTTTATACTTCATTTCTCATGTATAAATTTTTCAAGCCATGTATTGTCTATGTGCTTTAGTGCTTCATTGCCTCATAATTTGTAGGAATGTACAATGTCTTGTTCCCTCCTATTTTTTATGTGCCATTCCTTTTATTCAGCTAAAGGATTTACAATGAAACATGCATTGCAATATTGTAATTATGGGAAAGTGATGTAGTATTTTTTTTGAGAATTATTTTCCCTTTACATATGAGAAGTATAGACTTGTTTTTCATTTTGGACACATCGAATTATATTTATGTAATCTTTTATATATGATATTTTGGACATGCATGATATATTTCATAATCAACACTTAAATGCGTCTACAATTTTCTAACATCTTTACATGTACCAGGAAGTACATTGTTTGATGGAAAAAAATTATCATGCATCAAGATGAATGAAACCAACATTAATGACTAACTAAAAACTAAAAATATTAAATTATTTAACTCATAAATCACATTATAATATAGTACACATCACAATGTATACCTTGTAATAGCCCATTAGGGTGTTTCTTTAACAATTTTTTTTTCTAAATACTAACAATCTCTAATACTAAAAAACTAGAAGGAAGCACATACCAAAAACATAGACTAATATACATCAAGTGTGTAATATTTTAAATCATTAAAGAACATGCAAATAACCAACAAAGAACAATTAAATATTCAAATAACTAGTAATCCAAAAAACCAACAATGCATAATTAAATGCTCAAATTCAAAATACATGTAACTCGTAGCTTGTAGAAGTTCGGGGGTGAGACAATTATGCTCAATATCCTTTAAATCATAATATAATAATATCCCATGAACTAGGCTTCAACTGATCCCATAAAGCATAATATAGAAAGATCCCACGAGCCAATCTTCAATAGATCCATGAACCAATATTTAATAAGTAGGGGGACATTGTGCCAAGGTTTGATTTTCCACCCAACCAATGCAACCACATTCAAAGGTGTTTCCCCTTGAGTAGGGATCAATATTAATGAGGTAAAGAGATCATATATCAATAGGAACTTTGATGAATCCAACCCAAAGGTGATCTAAAACAAATAAACCAAGCTTACAAAAGTTCAATTGAGGTGTGGTGGAGAGTCTCGTGGACTTGAAACACCTCCAAATACCATAGGAAGGGGTATTAATACCACCTTCAACTGGTGATCTCAACCAAAATAGCAGTGGAAACCCCCTTCAATCAAGGATCTTACTACCACCTTCAGTTGGTGATCACAACCACAAAAACATTGGTGTCCCCAATCAAGCAATGATCATACTACCACCTTCAAATGGTGATCACAACCAAAATAGTAGTGGCCTCTTTCTCTGCAAGCATATTGATACCACCTTCAATTGGTGATTGTAATCACAAATTAGTGGTATCCTTCAATTTGGGACCAAAAGAAAACAATACAAGGAGCCAAGAATACTGAGATTTAGTACCTCTTCATGTTACATGTACACTCCCGACACCTTAATCCACATAGACATGGTTGGAAAAAAAACAGTTCTTCCCAACCAATAAATCTCATAACATGAGTGCATCAATCATACTTAGCTCCACAAATCATTTCCTCATGATCCAACCAACCCAAATAAGGGGTAGGAAACTTATTTTATAGTTCACCTTAATGTAAAATCTTCCAAATATTTGTCTCTTGGCCTTCCCCTTTACCATGCAAGGGATAATTTGGTCTTGGGGGTGAATTTACAAGTGTTAAGATTAGGGTAAAAGTGAATTATAACCATACCCCCACCCCCCCACCCCTTCTACCCATTTACCCAATTTAAGTTTGGAGGTCATGTTCACGTGTATTTTCACATTTCACAAGATTCCTAGGCATTAGGATCAGATAGTCACTCTCATTGAGACAAAATCCCTTCCGTTCCGTGCATTTCCCCATTGTAACCTGTAACAAGTTAGTCCATGTAAGGTATCAATGCGTATGCAACATCATCATCATCATAATTAATTTCACCATAATATGAAACATATCAATGACAAGGCATCCTACATTTGTATACATCATCAATCATAATATGAATCCAACCAATGGTGAGGTATCCAACACATGAACATCATGAATCAAAATATGAACCATTTAATGGAAAAGTATTTGACACATGTATACTTCATCAATAATAATACGAAACCAATTCAATAGAAAGGTATCCAACACATGTATACTTCATCAATAATAATATGAAATCAATCAATAGCAAGGTATCCAACACATGTACACATCATTAATCATAATATGAACCAATGGATGTCAATGTATCCATCACGTGTATACTTCATCATTAATATATGAACCAATCAATATCAAGGTATCCAACAGATGTATACTTCATCATTAATATATGCACTGATAAATAATTAGGTATCCAATGCATGCACACATCATAATAGGAACCAATCAATGGAAAGGAATCCAACACATGTATAATTTATTAGTAACATATGAAATCAATCAATAGAAAGGAATCCAACACATGTACACATTATAATAGGAACTAATCAATGACATGTTAAATAACAAATGTCTATAGTATCAATAAACCATCATGGATTACTCATGATAACCATCATCCAATAACTACCCAAGATTCATAGCCATTATCAAGAATATTTAATGCTATCATTAAAAAATATTAGTACCCATCGCTGAGACAATCAAATAGGAGCCTAGATCCATCATATTCAATCATTAGCCATCAAGGATACATCCATTAGATCACACATTTGTCCTAAGGAAATTATTTTTTGACACAGGATCACCTTGAAAGAGGATTCCAACCAACAATCCAAAAACTCAAGGTGCCCCCCTCTCAATATGGTTGCAACATCGAAGCCAAATGTGGGTTAAGTGTAAAACTTATTTACTCCAAGTTCCTAAATCACACATCATCTTATTTGGTCATAAGATTTCCACTATCAATCACCATGATATGAATGTCATCATATACCAACTTAATCACATTAGTACCATTAGATCCATATGAATCAATTGTAATTCCATCAATACCATTGAGAGTATTAGTTAATGTAATCATTGTCAATCCACTTTAGCATCATGGACTCATCATCAACATAGTTAAGTTCATCAGATCATTGTCAATCTTCCTGTGCCATTATCGAGCATTGAACTTTGACATCAACATGAATCACACATTGGTCGTCATGTACCAACCAGTAAATTTCATCTCAATTTTCACCATTGATCTACAAATCAGTTGTATAGTATCAATATCATCAACCTTTCAATGTCTTCATGGTCATATTAACTCTCAAGGCATATTTCATCAATATTTTCATTAATCAATGAAAAAAAATGAGTCATAACATCGTTGGATCAAATCCTCATCAATTAACTTCCTAAGATTGATAATCATAAGTGGGGATAATTCAGGGTTATTGAAAAATGTTGTTGATGCCATTATTCCTCATTGCTAATTAGAGTAATTCTTTGAATTATTCACATCTTTAGTCATAGCTTCTTTATATCATATTTATCATCATGGTTGTATAAAGATAATCACATCAATGTGTTGTCAATAACTACTCATGATATCACCGATAAATCAATTCTACAACCTTTGTTCTATTACCCCATCAATAATGTAAAATCCTCATAGCACCAACTCTTAAATTTGAATTCTTAAAGCACCATTGAGCACAATCACTAGATTAACATCCCAATTTAATTGAATTTTTATTTGTATCAATGGTATTAACCCAAGTCATCAACTTAATGCCATCCAATCATCAAGGTTAATTCATTATCTACTATATGTCAATCAACAATATTCAATGGTCTACTTCAACACAATGATCCAAGGTCCAAGATTTCCCACACACATACCTATATGTCTACTTAATGAATACTTATGAAAAACATAGAAGTGAGGAACATTACTCTACCAAAGCTATGCAATAAAAGAGTAGTACTATATTCACATGGCTTGGGTTAGGAGAAGGGCTCACCTAGATTGATTCTACCTTAAGTCTTGGTTTTGTGGGAAAGGGTCTTTCATAGACGTTTCTTAAGGTATTTAGGAAAGACATAGTCTAAATTGAAAATAATTTAATCAAATGAAATTTAAACTAAGACACCTCCATCAAGGTTGTCTCTATGCTATATAGGTGAATATGTAACTAATCAAGGTCCACTAATAATATAATCCAACTAAATAAAAATGTAATTACAATTAATTTTTTTTCACAAAGGATGACAATTGAATCTATGGGAATAGAAGTGACTATGTCAATTTACATAGTGAAATGAAATTTAAAATTGAGGAGAGACAACATGTTAGAATGATGTAAGGAACACTATTCTTATTTGAGAGAGTCACATTAATTTCATGACAACTTAGAAACCTAGATCATCATAATTCAACTTTAATTCATTTCATTTAAACTCACATTTGTTTGAACCCAAAAACATAGGAGACACTAGACTATATATAACATCTTATGTTAATTATTACACATTAATATATTCATACCTTATATCATATGTATACATTAGCATGCTACATGTACATATATATATAGAACATGTCTTATACTAATAAGACATAATATACATGCACAATATTTGCATACAAATTTCGCCTCTCTCTCACACTCACACACATAAATTGGAACACCTAAAATAATACCACATGATCAATAATTCAAATACGCGACATATTAAAAACAATACTACATTACATAATGTGACACGAACTCTAACCTACATATTACTTATACTTAACACTATACATACATAGCATGTATATAACTCATATAATACCATATCACACATTAATTTACACCATACCATACATTATAGAATAGTATTGCATATTATTCATACAATTATATTATTAGTCATACCATTATACCACACAATTATAACCCACCTTTATACTATATCATTATTCACATGATACCATTATACTATATATTATACCACACACACACACACACATACAGCTTGATCATTTACTTTGAGTGGTTGAGTGTTGTGAATTATAAGCAAGAGATCACGAGGTCAAGTCCCTGAGATGGCTACCTCTGTGGATATTGGACCTCTGTAACAACTCCTCTGTTACGACATAAAAGTAATTGAGAAACAGTATGAGATGTATATATATAAACATCATTGAACAAGTGAAACATGATAGTAACATACATCAACAATACACATTCTTTTTCTTCATTTCATTTCACAACTAGATTTAAATACCACTTTAATGCATGAAGGATCTACCGCTTCACATAAAATAACATACAAAACTACCCACCCAACCTATCCTGCAAGGTTAGGACCTCCAAGACACATAATCAACACTCAAGTCTAGGATTCATCTGATTGATTTTGACCATTTAAGGTCTCAAAAATGGCGACTATTCTAAGGAACAAGGAAGTATCTAATTCCCATAACTTTAATCTATCCAGAGATCAATTATAAATTCTAACTTTCTTAACTACAATTTATTCTACACATAGAATATGGTAATAATGTCACTTCTTCATAGCGCCAATGCCTACTATTTCAACAATTCATAATATGAATCATTTAAGGATTAGGAAGTAATTCAATAAAATCAAGCATAACTTAACACTAAAAAAAAGGTCTTCAACATGCAACCTGTTAAAATGACAGTTCCAGTCTTACACAAGTTTATTAGAAAAAGTGTGACAACCCTATAGGGTACAACCCAGTAGATAGGAATCTAGACAACATCATAATTTAGAAGAGGAAATAACAACAGAGTAAGACAATCAACACAAGTGCAACCATATTCTTACTTTGTACCTTGTGAACTAACTGACGCTGTAAGAATAAATTCTACAAATCTATATAGTCTGTTCTAAGATTGAGTTGAGAAAAAAACTAAAAGAAACTTGAAGTCTCTCTTACGGGTGTCACAGTAAAACACTTCCGGAGCCCACTCCAGGGATGCATAGACGGGCTCCTTGAAATCCCAGGGTTTCAAAAAAACAACTTTCGAATGCACATAGACCCTCTCAAGTTGGGCCAAGGTCTAACTTTCAGAAGTACAAATATTAGGAGAGACAATGTTGTCTTACACAGGGGAGGCACAAAGTACACACTCAACAAATAGAATCCAGAGCTCAAGAGGGATTCACTATTAAGTGATGGAGAACAATTCAAGGTAAAGATCAGGAGAGACAACGTGTGTAGGGTTCAAAAGAAAACAAAGGTTGAAATCCCTTCAAAGGAAACCGATGGACAAGATTAGATCATGAGGAAATCATATTCCCCACGATCCACCCATCAGATAAAATATGTGCACTTGTTAAAACTGAGAGACCTTCGAGCTTCGTCAATTCAATAGATTCAAGCTATTTACCATAAGAGAACCCCGAAGTCTGAAGTTACGAAGTGATCTACACTGTAAATCAGTGAGTGATTTCTAGCCGTTGGATCCGCAGGATTTTGACGATTCGATGAGTTTGAGTTTGCAAAGGTTAAGGGTTGAAAAAACACCAAGTTTTGAAGTCTTGAAGTGAAGGACAGTTCTAGATCTAGTAATCGATTGAGATCCATCATATCTGGTAATCGACACTTCGGTAAAAACTGAGACAAGAAGCTAAAGGTCAAGGAACTACCAAAGTCCCAAAGTCCGGAGTAAATCCTTACCGTCCAACTCTAGGTACACGTGTCTGTGGATCCCAAGTATTCATAATTCAGTCGTTTGGGAGGTGGTGGGTGAAGTTTTTTTGGTGACTAAAGTCCCGAACTCTCAAATCCCATAAATAATCCTGACCATTGCCAAAAGTTTAACAAGGGCCGTCCGATTTGTGGGTTCGACCTTCACAAATTCAAAGGGAATGAGAGTTGAAACAACCAAATATTATGAATCCCGGAGCCCCGGAGTTCCTCATGGTCATAGATCCGAGTGAGGTGAGAAAATCATTGATCTCTTAGTTATTCGGGATTTGTCTCTCCAACAAAGTTAAGAGGTTTTTGTTAAGGATTATGAAGACCCCAAAGTTCCAAACTACATGAGTAAACATCATCCATATATCTAGCGATCGATCAAGGACCGTTAGATCTTCGATCTTTGGTCCTTTGAAGGTTTGGTAGTTTGACACTCCAGAGGCAAAATGGTTGTTGTTGCAAAAGTGAGAAAACTCACGGAGTTCCAAACTCCGGAGTGAATGTCAACCATTAATCAAGGAGAAAGGTCAGTCATTATATTGGTTTACTAATAGTTAACTATTGTGAGTGGGAAATCCCTCTACGGACTAGCACTTAGGGTTTAATTATGCATGCAAAAAAGACCTAAAGATTTCTACTTTCTACTGTTCTCCCAGACCTAATCCCCATTATTCTTAAGCAAATACATAGTTAAGAAGATCAAGTGAGCATACCTTATTTTGGGCGTTTGATGTAGATCCTTCCTCACGCTTGATCACTTTTTGATTGCAACTCTCCTCCCAAGGCTGACCTGCATTCTCACAAAACAAACAACAAACTCCACATGCATTTGATATATAGATTAATGGGTTAGAGATTCAATAAACAAGTATGCAATAAACCATGAAAATCTCATATGGTGGGACGGGAAAAATATTTCTTTATTATTAACTTCAACAAATCAACTTACAATGATGAAGCCGACTGCTGCTCCACGAACCTGGTCCTGGGATCCTCTTCAAATGTCCTCCAAATTCTTTGCTCTATATTTCTCTTTGCACAAGGATGGCTAAAGGGTTGGGACAAAGGGAATGCGCAATCGGGTATAGTTTCTTTACTATGATTCTCTTCTTCCAAATGGGACCCCTAACCATTCTTTTATAGGCTAGAAGAAGCTAGGTATTTGGATGAACCCTCAGCCATGCATGGATAGAAGGTTTAGTTAACTCACCCAAAGCTATGTGTTTCATCGACAAATTTCCTTTTTTTGTGCTTTTGTAGGTACACGCAGGCTGTTTTGGCTCAGCTAGCGTGTACATGCATTCAATAATAGAGCAGGGTGCGCGAGCCTTTATAAAAAGTGTTTTTAAGAAGATTTGTTCAACAATGCTTTGGAAAAGAAGGAATCTGAGATGGCCTGATGCCAGGTAAGTATGTCTGGTGCAAATTAGGGTTATAACAGATGCCCCCTAATGTGTGAGTTCAAAAGAGCATCTGATGGCCGAAATACAATAACAATCTTTACTGATGTGCCGAACAAGTGAGCCCAGGGACCAGAAATCGGGAGGCGTCGTCTGCAAAAATAACAATTGTCTCACCAAGGCGGGCATACCCATGCTCGGGATAAAATAAAATCATGGCTTCCAATCAAATACATTGTAGATCCATGTCATATAACTATATAAAGTGTAGCCGCGAACAATACACAACGAAGCTACATCTCGAAATCAAAAAGATAAACATGTAGAGTATCCATCTTCTTAGAAGCTGATAAGGCCTGATGGCTGGAGATGAGGTCTTCAGAGCTCGAGCAACAACTTCAAAATATTCAAAACTCGGGTAGGAGTGTAATATGAGTGTACGAATTCACTACCCAGAGGTCTTCAACGGCTCGTCGGTCATGGACTAGAGAATCTTGATGATCAGACTGAAGGCTTCATTGATTTCGAACAAAGACTTGATTGGAAATTCAGGATGGCCAGGTATGAGGGCAAGAGACAAACTGTAGAGGGGTCGACTCAGGCTTGGTAAAAACTTCCCTTGGACAACAACGCAACAAATGATGAGACTCAAGCAACATGGCATTAACATAAGTTTATGAGGTAGGAGGCAACACAAACTCTCCATATGTTTGGAAGAATAACCAAATGGAGGAGGACACGGCTCTATGTAGCGAGAAAAACTTCCTAAGGTCGTATTAAATCCCATAGTTTGACGAACAAATGGACATATGTGCTTTATCCAAGGGCGACTTATTGTGCTGCCAATAAAGATAATACTTTTCCCTTCCTCTTTTTGGGGTATATTTGATTTTTTTTGTCTTTTTCAATGATTTTAGAAAAAAGAATAAAAGAATATTACGTTACAATGGAGGAACGAGTGTTACAAACATCCAAGTTCAAGGCACAAGGAAAAGACTGATGTTCAAAGCAATGACACTTGGGAAAAATCCTTCGGGGGCCAAAGGTGTCAAGACGCAAAGGCAAAGTGCTACAAGGATTGCGTATAAGGTATGCTTCAGATGGTTCAGTTGAGAGCAACATGGAGCTGACATTTAGACCAAAGACGCAGGTATGCAAACACGGTTAACAAAACACACAATGGTAATGTCCTTCAATGTAAGTTTAACGAGCCCAAAGAAGGTAAGCTCGACGGTTTTTCATATTTAGAGAGTCTGAAAAAACGTAAAAGGAGACTCCATTGGGGTACCTTTTTCGAAGGTAGTCTAGTCGGTTCGAAAAGGGGTAAACTAGCACCGACAAGACGTCTATTCAAAACCATTTTAACGAGTGTGATAAAGACAAGATCACTCGACAATTTTTTCATTTTTAAGGAGTCTGAAAAAAGCTTAACTATGGACTCCGTCAGGAATGTTCTTCTGGACCAGTTTAATGAGTGTGAAATAATAAGGTCACTCGACGATCTTTTCAATTTTAGGGAGTCTGAAAAGATCTTAACTATGGACTCCGTGGGGGTTCCTTTTTCGTAAATTTAGTCCCTCAGGCCCGAAAAAGGGTTAAAATGATACCTGAGAGTACTCTTCTAAAGAATTGCAGTTCCATAGAGTATACCTTTGTTCGTACAGTTGACCGTCCAGACCGAAAAAGGGGTAAATTACCGCCGGACAGACGTGACTTCAAATTTCAGTTTAACGAGCATGAAAGGCCACAATATCGCTTGACAATCTTTTCATGTTTAGAGGGTCTGAAAAGGGCTTAAAAGAAGACCCGTTATGTCTTTTGGGAGTCCCGAGGGTGAGGTCAAGAGTGAAAAGGAATCATGAAAATGAGGCTCAAACTCATAATCAAGAAAAACAACAAGGACTCATGAGCCTACAGTGATTAGAGACAACATGGACACCATAATGCAACCATGATCTACCTAGGGAATCCATGTTCCGGTAAGCTCTACCACCAACTCGCGACACTTCTAAAGCAGCAATGATGGTTCCATGTCACAACCTGATGGGATCGATCCTATGGCAAAGGAAAAAAGACAACGAGATACAAAAGTTAGGGTAGAAACCTAACCTACATGCTCAAGTTGATCATCTGAAATTTTTCCACGGACCGTCAAAAGTTACCCAAAACTCCAAAAAATTGTCCCGATACTCGATCATACCCCTCCAATGCAACTCCTGAATCACTCTAAATGGTTTTTGTTTTAAAGAAAATGATAAGGGGGGGAAAAAAGTGACAAAAAGAGGCCAAAAAGTCTATAAATAGACGCTGACAACTCATTATCACCGTTGCTAATTTGGAAATTGACTCTGGAGCCAAAAAACCCCCTTTGATAAAAGTGGTGATTCCGGGAGCTACAGTGGATGAAACGACCATCTGTCTGGACCAAGTAAGTACAAACTCTCTTATCTTGCAATTTAAATCTTTATTTTTTCTTTGGGTTCCATGTTTTGGGGGGGCGTCGATCTTCAAAAGGTCAGCCCTAGGTCCACACGGGATGTCTTAAGATAGGCCGCGTGTACATTTGGGCAGAGTAAAAACTGCATGCATGTACATGCGACTGTTAGCATTACAGCCAGTGTGGACCCCCTTATTGAATGGAAAAAATTTAAAAAACAAGGGTTAACCCTCCTGAACCTTGTTGTTTTGCAGGATGTATGTTCACTGCAGAGAAAGAGAGCATGAGGAGGTTAGTGAGTTGGTCGGGGAAGACCCCAATGCTGTTGCTGCCTTGATGCAATGTGGGCTGCTCAAGTTCTTCTTATGTCCTTTTATGCGGGCACAACCTAGGCTACTGAATGACTTGGTTGATTATTGGCATCTGGATGCAGAGGCGTTTATGTTAGAGGGGCAGTCACTGGTGCCCATGATAGAGGATATATATTTTTTGACTGGCCTCTCCAGGAGAGGGGAACCAGTCAACTTCCATACATTTCCTTCGAGGCCACATAACATAGCGAAATTGATAGGAATTTACTGTGAGGCTAGTACAGACTGCTCGAGATCACATGTGCACATAAGAAAGATTAATGACTTATCGCTGCAGGCGATTGTGTTGCTTATTGGGTGAATTACTGGTTTTGTGGCTCTACATCAGGCATCCCATGCATAGATGAAATGTGCAGTCCAATGCTTAAATGCACAAATATTTGATTGGAGCACAACATTGTTAGAGTGTATGAAGAGGCAGTTGACAGATTGCCAGTCGCGGATACAAAGGAACTTTGGGTTTGGGACCATTCTATGCTCTTTCTTCTTTGAAAGAGTTCCGAGCTTCAGTCCTCGAGTAGTGGTACAAGGACATCATGCCTCTCTTCCTGTAGTTTGTAGATGGGTAGTGTTACTCCCATGACAGGGTGGTGGAAGGACCAATGAGTCCTTTGACGATGATTTCTTCGCTTGGTTGTCGCGACAGATCCCAGTCATAGAGGATTACCCTTATGCTGGGATTGATTTCTTGAGAGATCCTGAGATACTAGTACCTCCTGGTGAGGAGCGAGGAGATATGGGTAAGTTTACATAATTGTTTTTTTTTTTTTTTTTTTTTATACCAGAGTATTTGACGGATATGTGTTTGTTGTGTGCAGATGTGGGACCAGTGTGACCTGCGGACTATGCAAGGAACATGCATCGTCCTCGGCCAGGGGCCACACCTGCCGTCGTAGGGGGACCAACAACAACATGATATCTTCTAGCTGGGGAGGCTGAGAAGGTGTTGAGACGAGTCGAGCAGAACTTTACCGCGCTCACTCGTACGGTCCCTATGGCAGAGATTAAGGATCTGTCACCATCTATGCAGCCTCATGTAGTGGGGGCACCACATACGTGGGTCCGATTGTTTTAGCATTTGGAAAATTCTTTTGATCAGTACAATAGGGCCCACAGGCCCTGACCTTAGTTAGAATTTTCACATGTCGAGAGCAGTACTTGTATATATTTTTTGAGGGAATAAGTCCCGTGACTCATTATTGGTCATATTTTTGAGGCGCTTGCTTCCACCTATGTACTCTGGTGACTATGATGTTATATATGGATTTTTATGTATTTTTGTTTCTTATGGATCATTTTTGCAAAAAATGCATTTACATGTTTATGTGTATGTCCGTTCATATGTGTGCAAGATGCCAATCTAAAATTTGATTAGCTAGAGTATCTGTAATTTGGTTTAATCTCCTAGGAACATGAGAATATGTAATATAATCAAAGCTTCGTTCTAAGAGACATACCCTAAGGAATCATCGGTGTAAAGTCGGATCATGAACACGATAGACTCTATTTAACTGAGACACAACCAGCTGAGCGTCGAGATAGACCCAGAGATGAGAGATACCAAATGACAAGGCGTCGCGAAGAAACTCAATAATTGCACTATACTCGGTGACATTATTTGTGGTGTCACCTAAGCATATACCTCCGGAAGACAATAACTGGCCTCGAGGTAAAAAAATTACCCAAGTTGCGGAGGCAAGCCTTCGAGTGTGCCAGCTAGCACCGTCTATGTACCCAATGAACATCTCGGATTCACTTGACATTTGCCACAATGACGAAAGATACATAAAAAATGACACGTCCATAACACTAAAAGAAACTAGAAAGTAATAGTACAAAGACTATACATATATTACAAAAAGTTACCCATGGTGACCTGCCTATGAGTACTACTTCTTGAGGTAGAGTCCATTTCTAGGCTCTGCCAACGCATTCCCTTCAAAGTCAACCAGATGATAAGCGCCCTTTTTTAGAACCTCTTTTATAATGAAAGGTCCAAACCACATGGGTTTGAATTTTCCTGCCCCCAGGGGGTCCTTATCTTGGTCATAGACCAGGACAAGGTCACCTTCAGTGAAAATCCAAGGATGAACAAACCTATCATACTGACACTTGAATTTATGTTTGTGAGCCTTGTTGGCTAGGGCCTCATCACGACGCTGCTCATTGAGCTGCTCAAGGTATAATAATCGCTCTTCAAGTGGAGAAGTGTCTGGAAATAATTTTACTGCCAACTTTAGGGACGGGATCTGACATTTGATAGGCAAGACTACTTCCAGCCCATAAACAAGTTGAAAAGGTGAGAAACCGGTTGTAGTCTTAACATACATTTGGTAAGCCCATAATGCCGAGTATAACATCAGATGCCAATTTGACTTGGATGAGTTGATTGTTCGCTGTAGGATGGTCTTAAGAGATTTATTCACAGCTTCCACCTGACCCTTTTCTTAGGGGTAGTAGGGTGACAAATTTTCTTTCCGTAACCCAAGATTTGATGTTAACTCGGTCATTATCTGGTTCTGAAAGTGACTGCCATGGTCAGTGAAAATCTCCTTCAGGACGCCGAACCTTGCTATTATCTGGCTGAATAAAAAGAGAGCTATAGTCTCTCCATCATCTTTAAACGCTGGCATAACTTCGACCCACTTCGTGAAGTAGTCTATAGCTACGATGATATAACGATGCCACCTTGCTGAAGGAGGGTTGCATGTAGTGTAATCAATCCCCCACTTGGTGAAGGGACCAACTGTGATGACAAGAAACATGGGAGCGAGATGTGCCCTCATCTTCCGAGAGAAGATCTAGCACGGGTGGCACTTCTTGACTGATTCGATACAATCTTTGATTAGTGTCGGCCAAAAGTAACCTACTCGTAGAATTTTTTGGGTTGTTGCCAACCCATACAAATGACTTCCACACGCTCTGTTATGGAAATCATTAAGCATGATAACTGCTTCTTCGTGAGTGAGATATCGACGCAGGATGCAGTCTACACCTCTCCGATACAATGTATCATCGAGTATGAGATAATTCTTAGCCTAATGGCGTATACGTCGATGCTCATCACGAGAAGCAGAGGTGGGGCACTTCAAAGTCTAGAGATAGATAAGTATATCTCTGTACCAGAGATCTGAAGAGGTGATCAAAAACATATCTCCTCTGATAGGCGACTCTTCGGGCACAAAATCACCTGACTCAACCGAAAGTTTCGAAATAAGTTTTGCGAAGACCAGTGACTTTTTGGATTTCACTGAAACGAAATCTAAGTCAAACTCCTGAAGGATGACTATCCATCTACTGATCTTTCTACCTATTACCTGTCGTGTCAACATGTACTGGAATGGATTCATGACATCAATGATGATGGTCTTGCGAAACATAACATAATGACAAAACCGTTGAACAACATGAAATGCTGCTAATGCAAGTTTTTTGATATGAGAATAATTGAGTTCCGGTCCTATGAGGCCTCAGATTAGGTAATAAATCACATATTCTGAGAACAAGTCATCCCCCTGAACTAAGACCATGCCAATGGTTGACTCTGCTGTACCCAGGTATAATAATAAATATTTGTTATAGTTAGGTGGCCGAAGCAGAGGGGTAGTCGTGAGGGCACGTTTCAACGCATCAAAAGAGCATTGGGCAGCATCGTCCCAATGAAAAGGAATGTCTTTCTTCAGTAAGTGCATAAATCCCTTTGTGATCTCGGCATAGTTGGCGATGAAACGTATTAAAAATTTCACCTTTCCCTGTAGACTCTGAAGTTGAAGGATTGTGCGTGGGGAAGGAAACTAAATTATTGCCTCAACCTTGAGAGGATCGACCATGATCCCTGTTGTTGATACTATGAAACCTAACAAACGTCCTGATGTTATGCAAAAACTGCACTTGTTTGGATTCAAGCGAATACAAAAGTAGCGACAATGCTCAAAGATAAGTTGGAGGTGTGTGGGATGATTCGTTCTCTTGTGAGATCGAGATGCTAAATCATCTAAATAGGCCTTGAATATATGCTTGGGGTCATGGAAAGAAAAATACATGGCTCGCTGAAAGGTCGCTCCAACATTTTTGAGAACAAAAGGCATCTTATGATACGCAAATGTACCCCATGGACAAATGAATGCCATTTTGTGCTGGTCTTTGGGTTTGATTTGTATTTGGTTATATCCCAAAAAACCATCCATGAAAGAGAAGGCCTCGTAACCCGCACATTCATCAATTATCTGGTCGATGAATGGTGTGGGAAAATTATCTTTGGGACAGGCCTTGTTCAAATCATGGAAGTCTATACATAAACGAATCGTGCCTTGTTTTTTATTGACCGGTACGGGGTTTGACACCCATTGGGTCAAATGGATAGGATAGATAAAATCGACTTTTAGCAGTTTCTCAACTTCAACCTTAATGGTTGCTGCTTTCATGGGGTTAACTGGATGAAGCTTCTGTTGAATAGGCTTGGCATCTGGATAAGTTGTGATTTCATGTTCGACTATTTTTGGATCGATGCCTAGCATTTCCTCGTAAGACCAGGCAAAAACATCGCAGAATGCTTTAAATAGATCTGTGTAGATTTGAATCTCTCCGGGGGAGCAGTCAGCTCCGACGAAAACATTCTCCATGACGCCAGGGGTTCTGAAGATATTGATCGGTATGGTTTCAATGATGGTTTCCATATTACCCTCAACATAGACCTCGTGTGTAGCTAAGGGATTAATATGACAAGACCTATCTCCAGTCATAGTCAAGGTGAATTCTCCGGCTTCGATTCTTCTTAACTCTAGGAGGAAGTATGATCTGTGATGAAGATCATCCTAGGGTTTGTCCAGACTAGTCATTGCTTCAATTACTGCTTTGTCAGAGGGCAAGACTAAGTCTAATGAATCAGTGTCAGTGAGAGAACCTTGAGCCCAAATAGGCTCTAGAAACAGATCTAACTCTTGTGCAGGAGTTGTATCTAGGTTGGCTGAAGCTTGCTGGACTAAAGAGTATGCTACTTAAGCTGTGGACAAGGGCATGGACATGCCCGGGTGCCCTATCCCCTCCATCGTGGCCGATGGGGAAGGAAGTATCCACGGATCAGTGAAGTAAGTCATGTGAAACGACGAAACTTGGAAAATCTCAACCTTATGGTGGTAGGATATGAACTTGACATCACCTTGAGGGGGTGGGTAATCGAAGGTACCCATCAAAGATGGGCACAAACCCACCCCTACATTGATTATGCCTGGTTGAGGATTATCAATCATCGGGACCACAAACACCCCCAATGAAGGGTCAGGTCTGGAGAAAGACAATTGATCAATGGTCATAATCCAGTCCTCATGTGGAAACAACAAGACCCAAAAAACTGTAGCAACCACTTCTTGCATGGCATAATTCCAACTCCTTCCTAACAAGAGATTGTAGTCGAGGGACGTGTTGACTACTTCTACCTCAACGCACATGGTCTTCCCTCCAAACTGCATGGGGAAAGAGGGAATGATACCATGTGGTCGGAACGAACGAATGTAGAAAGCAGTGAGAAGAGTAGACGACATAGGCAAAATGGGTTGGCCAATGGCCTTCCAACATGCCAACGACATAACACATGTCAAGGCGCCCTCATCAATCACCGTGAGGAAAATATTTCGAGTAAAAGTTTTCGTGGGGTGAGCCACTACTATCTAAAACACTATGTGGTAAGAAAGATGAGGTTTTAAGTTGATTGTATCTAGCATGATGGTACCCGGATTACAAGTCTCGGTAGATTCTAAAGCGGTTAACAAAGATTTCCTCTAGGAAGGGAAGCTTTGGAGTACCTCCAAAGCAAACATCACACAAGGGGTTTGAGACAAATCCTCTACCACAGAATAGTTCTAGGCGGTCATTGCATTTGGGTTGTGAGAAGATTTTTTGAGCACGCCTTTTGGGATGCGTGTCATTGTTTCGCCCAAAGTCTTCTCAATATGTAGAGGAAGAGATGGGAGTTCGACTTCTTTGCCCTTCTTAGAAGTGCTTGGTTTACTGTAGTCATGCGCTCTAGTTGATATAAAAGCATCACCCTTCATCATATATACATTTGCGGATGTGGGATTGTTCGAAGACGGAGAGGGTCCTTGGCTGCCCCCTTCCACGCTTGTATAGGCTTGGGTTAGGTTTTGCCCATGCTGAAAAGGATTGGTTAACACAATAGGCTATTGCTGTGTCACAAACTTTTGGGCCTCTACAAGCTGAGGACATTGGTGGGTCGGGTGGTCTTCCACGCACAGGTTGCACAGATACCTCGCCTTCCATTTCTCACTGTTTCCCCTGCTAGCATTATTAGTGGGTTTCTTATCCTCCTTACCCTTCTTTCATTGTTTTTTCTTTCCTTCAGGCTGCTGGGTGGCCTTGGGATTTTTCGATTGCACTGTGACATCCAACGTTTTAGTAGGGGGAGCAGCCAAATAGTAGTTTGGCTGGCCGCTGTGTGTTGTATAGACAATTGCTGCAATTTCTTCGTTAATTGCTCAGCGGGATTTTTTTGTGCTGAACCAACAATACCATCGGGATGTGTCCTAGATTTTTGTCTGGTTTTATCAAGTATTGAGCATGGCGCATGTGGCAAGATCTCGTATAATAAACTAGACTAAGAATAGATGAGCTCAAGCTGTTGATCTCTCATGATGGCGTCTTCTTTGGAAAACACTCCTGATGTTGTGACGTCTTTGGATAACTGTGGTACCAAAGACTTAAGGAACCACTCAAGCAGGAATGCTGGTGGGACTGGCACCTTAATTAAACTCTTCCTGTGTCTCCATTCTTGGATGTGATCAGAGATATGGTCCGCTTTTGTCTGTGTGAAATTGGCTAGCAATTCTGTGCCAGCGTTGTATCTCACAGGTAATTGGAAATGGTTTAGGAAGGCCATTGCCAATTCGCCGAAGGAAGAGTATCTTGAGTGGTCAAGCTCAATGTACCATTTCACGACACTCCCAATGAGAGTACATTGAAACAATCACAACTGCACGGAGTCATCTTTCAACGAGTTAGATGAGCACCAAAGGTGGAAGGTAGTCACATGATCGCTTGGATATTCGTTCAGCTTGGGTTCGAAATTTGGTATGTCCGAAGGGAACTTCGTCGACATAGGGGGCCAATGTAGATCATGATAGATAGGGTCATTCAACAACCTTTTCAAGTCTGGAAAATGCAAGGTTTCCAAAAAAGGTAGTTTGGGTTGTTGGTGATAACCTGGGAAAAAGGGACCTGGAGTTTGATTGGCACCAGGTTGCCAGGAAAATTTTGGCTGTTGGCCTAGGTTTTGGTAAAAACCATGGCCATGACCAGTGTATGGATTCTGTGTGTGAGGAGAAATCATCGACTGATTCCCAAAATAGGATGTAGATGGATGGGCGTGCATTACATTCGAATGACTTTGGGAAGGGTTGCCCCATGCCGATCCCGTGGGGATAGGCATAGTACCTTGTCCGGGAATGTGGAAATAATTGCCCCAGATTGACATTCCTGATGAGGGAATGGATCCTTGCCAAGAATTCCAAGGCCCTGATGCGGAAGAAGTTCTTGGGTTTTCCCCCTGTGCAGGAATAGTACCCTGCATAGGAATAGGTTGTTCGAAACCGGGGTTGCCCCCAATCGGGAAAGAAACTGACGAGAAGGCATTGTTACCAAACACATTGAACAAAGAAAATGGTGCCAAACCTATCGACATATTATGCAAAGGCAATCCTTGACTCCTTGCTCCAAATAAACTATGGTGTGCAGGTGGATCGATGGATTGCTGATGCGTGCCACCGAGTGAAGGGGACAAAGGAGGTATATGAACTCCCCCGTAAGGGAAAGTGTTAAAAGGAGATGAAGTGCCCCCCATGTGGCCTTGCAGAGGAGCGTTAGAGCTCCTTTCCCCCAGACCTAAAGTCTGTGAAGTGGAGTAGGAAAGTATATGACTTGTACCTAAGCTAGGCATCCCGTATGAGAATGGAGGGCCTGTCACACTTCGTGGGAAAGGGGTTGTGGCCGCCGCCATAGAAGAGATCAGATCACTGTGTGAGGTAGAGGTGGTCAAGACCATGGTGGCTTAGACCGGTGACAGTGGGTTAGGAGGTGGAAACTCTCTTGTGGTGACAACCGTAGTGGGAATTGAAGAATTCCCAGAGGGAGTGACAACATTTGTTTCCATTTCTGCATACGACACTGTTTGGCACTCGTAAGGGTGAATCAGTACAATGATGGGTGCAAAAAGATCAGTGGTTGGAGTTTCAAGTGGACCAAGAGATTTCGCTCCAAAGTCTAAAATGGTCGTTTCCTCCAGATGTTGGTCGGGCACAATTTCTTGTAACCCGGTCGCTTTAAAATACCCTTGTTGGTCTAGCTTTCGCCTTAGTGGTGGCGGGGGTGGCTCCAGTGTAACTGGTGATAAGCCCAGAAGCCTTTGTGACTGGAGGAGCTCGTGATCCTCCACTATGTGAGAATATCAAAGACACTCTAGGGCTGTTTATTCATTCAAAAAACAACACACACTAAAAAATTCCCTACAAGATAAAACAAGCAAACACTAAACTAATTGGAAGAATAGTTACAACAACCAACACTAGAGCAACTTACCGGTGCAAGTGAAACTCAAACATGGAAGCACCCTCTGGGTATACTCTGCAAAGCATGGCCTGATGTCTATCCTAGGTACCATGGTATACCCCCACAGTCACCTGTGTATGTCCCTAAAAAGATAGGCAACTAGGTTTCCAACACGCGAACAGTCACCAGGCGGGTACAGTCGAAAGTCGGGTAGACCACAATGAGCAGGGTATCGAGCCTGAAACCTATCAAGGGTATCGAAATAAAGTGGTCCGGAAGACAACTAAGGACCTCAAATGGATTCGAGACCCACGAAGCTCCGTGGCAAATGTAATCGATGGAATCCCAAGACAAGCCCTCTATATGTGTTCTCCACTACGATTGGTCCAGCTTTGGAGGGGTTATCTCTGTTACCTTTCCACACACGACCTCGTGTTTATCCCCTATGTTAAAGGGGGGTCCCGGATAACTTTCACGATACTGGACTTTGACACTCCCTAACTCAGACTCCAATGTTTGATTTTAATGGCCTTGAAGAGTTTCCTCTCCAATCTAATTCAAGGCCCTAACCCTAAACTAGTTAGTTGACCCTACAAACATAAAAAGTCTAATGAATTTTAGATTTAGCATTAATTTTTTTGGCTTGTCTTAAGTCAAAGGTTATCAAAGTGAAACTAGTGATGTTTGAAAGATGAAAGCAAAATAAACAGAAAGCTGGAAACAAAAACCTTTACTTCACTTAACTCTTAAACAACTTTTCAAACTTAAATTTTTTTCTAAGATCTTTGAACAACAAACTCAAAGCAGGATTTCACTCAACTACGAGCTACTTATGATCTAAGTAAACTGTTAAGAACTTATGAAATCAAAGACTTTTCCCTGGTTACTAATGCAAAACAACACTTTTTAACCAACAAAAAAAATAAAAGATTTTTTTTTATTTGAATGCTCACAAAGAAAAAAGGAAAAATATCGACAAGTCAAAACCAAGAAAAATTTCTGGCCTAAGCGCAGATCGCAAAGAGTCACTTTAAAAAATCACACACAAGCAAATTAAAATTGGACTCCCATACTTGTCTAAAAACCCTATAAAAGAATTTTTTTGAGGAAAACTTCTAAGTGAAAAAAGAAAGCTATTGTTGTGATCAAACCTAAGTTACTGACCGCTATGACAGAGACCCAAACCTGAGAGGTATAATTCTTGTCAAAAGAAAGGATGACTGCCTTACCTTCAACAACAAATCTCTCCACAAGCACACTGCTGACAGTTCCATAGGAAGCGTGTGCACGCGAGATGTGTAAAGTCAGAGTGTGTGTACACACGTTTTGGCCTTATACAGGGCGCGTGTATATCTGAAACTCTGACACAAATAAAAATCCAAGAAAGCCAGCCCAGGCAGAGACTATTGGTACTGAGAACTAGAATCTCTTGAAGACTCAAACACTTACTTTAACAGAAAAAGAAAACAATTCAAGGAAAACTTCATAGAACAAACCAATCCGACGTGAAACCTAAGCTGTAGAGACCATATAAATTTAACATCCATTAATTACATAAACTGTAACAATAATATCTACTTGATTTCAGAAAATTCAATAAATCCTTTTAATTTAGCAGATACATAAGTTAAATTTAACAACAAATATTTAATCAAACAAATAGTAACTGCTACTTGATTTCTGTAACTCAGTAATTTCTTATAAACTCAACACATACGCATATAAATTTTTTATAACGAATAATGATTCCATAACATAAATAAAACAAATACTTAATTTAAATTACCTTGGTCTGATGCTAACCCTCCGCTTTCCACTTGCCTTGTTGATCGTTGCTGAACTATGTAAACACTACCCAAAACCTTGTTCCACCCTGCAAACTAGGACAACTTCCTAGCTCTAGGATATCATATGGATATCCTAGCCCCCGTGCCCAAAACCTCCAGCAAACCGGTGCCTGTACTGATCCAATCCGACTACAGAACTCAACTCTCCTCTGTGCAATCCAAGAGAGACCTCCCCCCAAAAATTCCCGTAGAATGGTAATGCCTCCTTCCCAAACCTCCTCCCCTCATATTCCTCCTTCACCGCCCTCCCCTTCATTTACTTCCTTACCTACCCATTTATTACCTTATCCCCTCATAATTAATATCTTATCCATTTATATTCAATGTCTTATTCCTTTCCGTGTATGTAAGTCTTTAACAAATTAACTTATAATTTATTATCCCTATTAATTTAATACCCATGCCAATGAATGTAACATGTAATTAATTAATCAATTAATTAATCAAATTGCAACCATTAATTAATTAATAATTATTTAATTAGTATCATTATACCAATATTGTTTAATTAATACCATGTTAAGACAATTAATCCCCTAATTATTTTTTACTTAATAATCCTTAAACATTTATTCAACTAGGGTTGTTACATACACCCACCCTTCAGGAAACTTCGTCCCGAAGTTAAGGTATCTTATGGTACAAGGAAAAGAAACATGGTTCACACATTCATAACAACTAACCGACATTATCAGTAAGTAAGTCAAGAAAACTCATACATAATAGTGTATATGTACAAGAAATGCATGTGTAGCTAGTACATACAATTCTCGTGTATGTACTAATAATCAATCTGTCATCCTTTAGTAATTTATGTATGCATCCAATCCAGTCAGCAAGACTAGTCTTTTATAAAAGACAACAAACCAATGAATTGTTTGAGAAATCCTTTAATTACTATTATCCGGTTCAACAATTTTATTTTAAACAACTGTGGTTTAGTTACATAATAATGAATATTCATATATACTCATTTTTTTTATTTTTTATTTTGAAGGGAAAACATTAAATTCCACCACCAGACAGATCTCCATACCTTCTCAACTATTACTACTCATCCTTCCTCCCTAACCTACTTCCATCTCCATTCCTATCCTTCCTCTGCTGGTCTATCTTGGAGTGTCAACTATATTGACCTAACTCCAAATAGAACCCGTAAGTGGAAGTGTCACTATCTCGACCAAGCTTCCCCAACAGGCATCTAACAACCATCATCACACGTCTTGGGGAGCGTGAACTAACACCGTCCTCCCATGACTTCAGGGTTCGGAGGATACACGGTGGGAAATGCCTCCACCCCTCCTAACAGGACTAGGGTCCACACCCTACAGTGGAGGATACACGGTGGGAAATGCCTCCACCCCTCCTAACAGGACTAGGGTCCACACCCTACAATGGAATGCATAGTGGCATCGTGTTGCTGGAGGTTTTGTCATCGTTTATTCGGTTTTAGGCAGTGCCATCACCTGAAATCATGCACTGGTCCACATATCATAGCAATGCATCCAAACCAATATAAATTCCTCATACAATATTCATACCATAGTGTTTCTTGGCTAGTGGTCATGATATCCACTTTCATCATCTTTATCCCTTGGCTATTTCATAGCCCATAACCTGCAGATTAGTCTGTAACACAAACTCATACATTTTTATGCATTATCATAATGTAATTTCATACTATCATCATTTCAATTTGGTATCCCTGTACCGATAAATTAACATCAAAGTTTTCCAGTTAGAAATTGATCTCATAATATCCCATAATTCAATTTCGACACCCATTCATAAGATTATCATTTACCCAAAATAGATTGCATCATATCCAAAATCATCTTAATAGCATTTAAACATTCATTAAATTCACATTCTCACAATATGTCGCATCATATACATCATCATTAATAATATTTAAACATTCATAAAATTTCATACATTTAAAGTTTATGTGTATCACTTAATAGTTTCATTGTGACTAAAAAAATAAAGTATATAGGCCTCAGGTAATCCTGGCTATCTAAGTCAAAAGGTGGTGTTACATACACCCCACCTTCGAGAAACATGTTCTTGAGGTGGTCAAAATAGTGAGGGATAGTCTCGTCGTAATGTCTCAGCATCTTCCCAAGTAGCAGATCCTGGACTATACTTGTCCCACTGGACCTTAACTTGGTCTACTAGACAGTTCCTGAGTTGTCGGAATCTACGGTCCAATATGCGTAACGGTTCTACCGTGAGGGTTACCACGTCTGATACCTGCAATTCCTTCCAATTTAGTTTATGTGATTCATCAACAACATAATGATGTAAAACAAATACATGAAATACATTATGAGTTTTATGCAAGTGGGGTGGCAGTACGAGACGATATGAAACGGGTCCAATTTTCTCTTGGATCCTGAATGATCCTATAAATTGAGGTGACAACTTTGTCCCCTTCCCGAACTGTATGGTACTCTTATTAGGCCTGATACGAATGAAAACCTGGTCTCCCACTTCATAACTTCGGTAGGTCCTGTGTGTATCCACATAGATTTTCTGCCTATCCTGTGCTTCCTTTAGTCTCTGCCTAATATGAATTACATGTTCCTCCATTTCTTGAATCAATTCTGGCCCAACTGTTACTCGGTATTCTAGTCTATCCCAACTCAACGGCGTTCTGCATGGCCTCCCATACAAAGCTTCGTAGGGTGGCATTCTGATGGAGCTATGATAACTGTTATTGTAGGAAAAATCTACCAAAGGTAGGTACTTCTCCCACTGGGTTTGATTATCCATGACATACATCCTAAGCATGTCTTCCATGACTTGATTTACTCTCTTAGTTTTCCCATCTATTTCAGGATGATAAGTTGTGCTTAAGTTCAACTGATTCCCCAACGCTGACTGTAAACTTGTCCAAAACCTAGAAATGAATCTGGAGTCCCTATCTAAAATGATCTTCTTAGGTATCCCGTGCAAAAGAATAACCTTGCTTACAAACACACGTGCCACATCAGTGACATCGTAAGTGTCTCTAACCGGAATAAAATGAGCACTCTTGGTTAACTTATCCACTATCACAAGAATGGCATTGTGTCTATGGGATGTGAGCGGCAACCCCACAACAAAATCCATAGAGATGACTTCCCATTTGGACATAGGAACATCATGTGGTTGTAGGAGGCCTGCCGGGTGATGGTGGTCGGAATTCACTTGTTGACACTCCAGGCATTTGGCTATGAAATTGACCACATCACACTTCATGCCTACCCAGAAGAAGAGCTTCCTCATATCTGCGTACATCTTCTTCACACTCGGATGCGCACAATAAAGTGCTCTATGGGATTCCTTCAGTATGATTCTTCAAATATCCCCATTCTTAGGGATGTACATCCTTCCTCGATATCTTAACAGTCCGTCTGTTTCTAGACTATATCCTTCATACTTTGGATCTAACTGCCTCCTGCTCTGGAGGTTTGAAGTAACCTTGAAATACCAACTGTCTCGTTGGAGTTGTGTCAACACATGTTCCCTCAGATTGACTTTTAAGGTTACCAAGGAGAAGATACGTGGTCTCCTACTCAAGGCATATGCGACCACATTTTCCTTTCCCTTGATGTACGAAATACCAAAATCGTACTCACTCATAAACTCACTCCATCGCCTTTGCCTGGCATTCAGATCTCTTTGAGTGAAGAGATGTTTTAAACTTTGATGGTTTGTTTTGAGCTCAAAGTTTCTCCCCACAAGATAGTGCCTCCAAATTTTCAGAGCTAGCATTACACCTGCCAACTCTAAATCATGAGTTGCGTATAGCTCCTCATGTTTCTTCAACTTCTTTAACGCATAATCTATCACTCCTCCATCCTGCATTAGCATGCCCCCCAACCCTTGCTTCGAGGAATCCATGTAGACTGTGAAGTCCTTTTCCATATCCGACACTCGTAGAATTGGCGCACTAGTTAGTAACCTCTTAAGATCAATGAATGCACTATCACATTCTTCTGTCCAATCATACATGACCCCCTTGCGTTGCAAGGTGGTGATGGGTTTCACTATTTTTGAGAATCCTTCTACAAATCTCCGGTAATAGCCTGCTAGCCCCATGAACCTTCTCACCTCATGGGCATTTTTCGGCACTGGCCACTCCATAATGGCCTTTACCTTTTCTGGGTCCATAGAGATTCCTTCACCATAAATGATATGACCTAAATAGTGGATCTCCTTCTGGAAGAAGGAACACTTTGACAACTTCCCATACAATTTGTTCTCTCTAAGGCAGGACAACACTATTCGCAAGTGTTCCTCATGTTCTCTTTCATTCTTGGAATAGATGAGGATGTCATCTAAAAAGACTTGTACAAAACAGTCTAAGTACTTCTGGAATACGCCGTTCATGAGGCTCATGAATACTGTTGGCGCATTGGTTAATATGAAAGGTACTACAACAAACTCGTAATGTCCAAACCGAGTTCGAAAGGAATTTTTTAGGATATCACCTTCCTTAATCCTTAACTGATGATACCCTGATCACAAATCAATCTTTGAGAATACCTCTACTCCTTTCATCTGATCGAAGAGGTCATCTATTCGCAGCATCGGGTACCTATTTTTCACTGTAGCATGGTTCAAGTCCCTGTAGTCTATACACAGTCGTAAGGATCCATCCTTCTTCTTTACAAAAATTACTGGTGCACCCCAAGGTGAGACACTGGGCCTTATTAGCCCTAAGTCCGGTAACTCTTTCAACTGCATTTGCAATTCACAAAGTTCTGACACTGTCATCCGATATGGAGTCTTAGAGATTGGTTCTGCACCAGGTTTTAGCTCAATAGTAAAATCAAGCTCCCTCTTAGGAGGTAACCCTGGTAACTCGTTCGAAAAAACATCCTGAAATTTTGACAATACCAGGTACTGATCCAATGAGGGTCCCTTCCTTTCATTCACTACTTCCACTACATACAATCGACACCCTTACCTCAAGCATCGCTTAACCTTCATAGTTGATATAAAGCGTAACGACACTTTTCTCTGTACACCCTGGATCTCCACTGGTCTTCCTTCATCGTCGACACAAAGCACCCTCTTTGCGAAACAATCTACCAAAGCTCGGTGAGCTGCTAACCAATCCATTCCAATGATTAGGTCATATGCCCCAAGAGCAGTGACGTATACCTTTAACCTGGTAGTACACACTCCCAGGTCTACTATACAATTATCAACACTAGGTCCCACTGCTTGTTTTCCCCCCGAAGCCATCTAGACTTGTTTAAAGTCATCGTGCTCATAGGATGCCAACCCACTCTTTTCTAATGCAGATGGTGAAATGAAACTATTCGTCGCACCATAATCAAACAAAATCTTAACATTAATATGATTTAGCGTACCTAATGACTCCACCACCGTGGATTGATGTTTGGCCTGACGATTATTAACCGCTGTGTAAATCTGGTGGCTGCTACTTGCTCTCCCCATCGGTGCCTTTCCTTCTCTATGCACGAACCTTGATTGTAACTCTGGGCAGTCACGCTGGTAATGGGGTCCTCCGCACCCCCAACAGGTAACACGAGATTGAACCTGTGCACCATTATGTGACTGTCTCTGAAATGCGTTCCTTCCCTTGGAACCCCTGCCCTTACTCGCTGTTCCCTGAGATGGTCGTGGACCTGTCTGCACCATTGGTGATGAACGAGATGATGCACTTGCTTCCATTGAAATCCCTACAACTACTGTCCTTGGTGCGACTCTTTTACCATATGGCAGTGGCCTTGAGCCCCCTCCCCTGGGAAATGTCCTTGGGGCCTTTCCTACGAATCTCGGGCGATGCGGAAATGTCGGTCTTGTACCCCCAGTTAAGTTCATGTGTTCTTCCACATAACGTGCATTTTCCACCGCTTCTGCTACTAGGGAAGGTTTTCACATCTGCACCATAGCTCTCATCTTAGGGTTCAATCCATAGATGAAGCGCTCTGCCTGTCATTGGTCATTATCCATATACAAAACATATTTGACCAGTTCCATAAATCTGATCTCATATTCTTCTACAGTTCTGTTTCCCTGTACTAAGGCATGAAATGCCCCTACCTGTTGTTCCTCGTAGTATGCTAGTAGATATTTCCTTCGGAACCTCTCCTCGAAAAGTTCCCAAGATACTGTGTCTGGGGTAAGGTGCAGTTGTCTTTCTAGGTTGCCCCACCAGTTCAAGGTGCTGTCTCTTAACTGAAAAATGGCGATCTTTGCCTTTGAGTTGAATGCATAGTCCCTTAAGGAAAAACACCTTGTCATGCCTTCCAACCATGCTTCTGCGCGTTTACTGGCGCGACCACTGAAAAACTCCGAAAGTTTGATCTTCTGCAATTCTCACGTGATGTCTTCAGGTGGAGGTCTTCCCCCTGAATCCCTTGACGCTTCTGGATTAACCATTCCAGACGGTGGGGGTTCCACTTCAGTCCCTGTCGGTTGTCACCCCTTTAAAGTCTCATTAATGGCTTCCAACGAGTGCAGTATGAGGGCTAGTTCGGGCGATGGTGGTGGTGGCGCTGGAGGTGTTGGCGGTGCTTGCGACGATGCTCCCCTGCCTCGACTCCCTAGAGTCCTGACCATCCTATATGCTTTAACCTGCATCAACCAAGTTGTCAGGGTGAGTTCAAGGATGTTTCAAATTGGTGCTACTCAAACTAGAAATAGGGTTAGGCGTAAGTTTTATTTACTTGTCTGTAAACAAACATTACTCCTTTAGGGGATTGGCTAGGTTAGGATTAGGATTAAGCGTCTAAGATTGATTTCTTCGCCCCTATGAAAAAAAAACTATTGGTTCCCTTGCCCTATAGCTACGCTAGCCTTGTGCCATACTTTCCAATTCCTATGCTTACTCTCCTAGTGCATATGCCGCCTCCTTCCCGCTTGTCCTAGTCTAAGCCCTTTTAACTTTTCGCTCATAACTAAATATCCTCTGATGCTTGACTTGGGATATTTTCCTTGGCACGTAGTGTTGGCATTGTCGATTGCTGCATTGAGATTTAGTGTTGACTTTGACTGGTGGAATGGAGTGGAGGGACTTGGCGCTCGGCTCCACGAATTGTGTGTACGGTCTCATGAACCTGATGCTTGGACAATCAGAGTTTATACTTGGGATACAAATATCAGCGGCGACAAATAAGCCTTTACCTTGATTTTCGGTGCATTCACTAATTATGATTCAACTCGGTCAGCTGGCTCTGGATCAATGGGTTAGGTAATAAGCCAGTTAGTCTTAATATTCATAATGTATCTTCATAATAATAATACCACTCTAATCCCTACAGTGTTACCATTAATCTAAATAAGTATAAGAACTTATTTGTAAAGACTTATGAGGGCGCGTTGGCATTAGTGCTCTTCTCAAGGCGCTTTGCTTGGTGGGTGGTCTTGGGTTCAAAACCCCTGGACCCTCTAACATTTAATTAACTTTAATTAAACTTACTAATTAAACTTACTAATTACACTTTAATTGAATCTTTGATTTGATCTTTTTTTTTTAAATTTATCAAATGATATATATATATATATATATATA
>ML799660.1:333582-358281 GCA_009831015.1 Picea engelmannii
ACTTGAGAGAAGTTTTCAACATAAATTTTTTTTTTAACCTTATTGTATCAGGGTTAAAATATTATATATATTTCAACTTAAAACAAATTAAAAAATATATATATATATAAAAGAAAATTTAATAAATAAATAAAATATAATATTTACAACTAAAATTAAAATTAAGCCAATTTAAAAAAAAGACTTTGTATTGGCAACGTGGGGATTGCATGCCACCCACTTGCCTGAAGACTCACAAGTCAGCAACGTGGGGCTTGCATGCGACCCACGTGCCCTTCGCTCTCCTTATTTGGAATAAAAAAATGACCATCTCTTTTAAACCCTAGACTCTTCCACTTCTCCCTCATTTGCTGTGGCTGTGCGAGGAGGCGTGAGGGAGCATGGCCGCCATGGTTAACCCTCTCCTCCATACTACCTGCAACTCATCTGTCTTGCTTCAATTAAATTTGACCTACGAAATCTCATCCATCTTGCTTCCTGACAACTTCAATTAAATTTGACCTTCAAGGTCTGGAACTGGTATCAATGGCAACTCGGATTTAAATTGGGTTCTGAAAACACAGGATTTTTAGGAAGGCAAGCTATGTTTATGTTTTCATTTCAAAAATGGGCTTGCTGGTTCCGGGCTGTGGGAACTCAGAGCTATTGGAGAAGCTATATGATGCAGGGTTCATAACTTCATATTGATTGCCCATGATGTTTTCCTTTTCACACGAATAATTTATTTTGATTCAGAAGACCTCTTCTCCTGCGCTGCTTGGTTCCATTCCATGCAATTCCCTGCTTAAGGACTCTAATACAAACAAGAACCAGACAATGGAAGCAGCGTATATCCCTCTTCCAACGTCATCAACTCCAACCACGGTGCCTGCAACAACGACAATGCCAACACCGACCGCCGCTGGTGCTTTCTTCTCTAGGATCTTAGAGGGTACCAACAACGCCCTTTCCCAGCGGAGACCATGGCCGAAGCTTGTAGACCAAAACTCCCTGGCAAAGCCCTCGTCCACGACAGAGGCGGTCGCCAGGATCCGCAAGAACTGGGCATATTTCCGTGTGAATTACCTCCTTCTTCTCTCCGACGTCCTCGCTTTCAACCTTCTCTCCAACCCGCTCTCATTTTTTTTTCCTCGTTGGGCTCCTAGGGGGGTGGATCTTCGTTTATCTGTTGAGGAGAGATCCCCTGGTTCTTCTCAGTAGAACCTACAGTGACTGAGAGGTGATGGGGATCTTGATGGTCCTTACGATTGTTATCGTCTTTATGACGAGCGTCGGGTTAGTGCTCATTTCGACGTTGATGATTGGGCTAGAAATGGTGTGTGCACATGGGGCGTTTAGGGTTCCTGAAGATCTCTTTTTGGATGAAGAGGAGCCCGCCCCTAGATTTCTCTCCTTCCTCGTCAGCCCTACCCCGCAGATCCCTGTTGTTGCCAATGTCTGAGGAGTTTTCCATGTATGCTAATTTGTTTAATTTCTTAATTTTCAATTTGATTTGTATTAGTTTTAAGAAGAATAGTAGGATTAAAAAAAAAACATCTTAGGGTTTAACTGTTTTCTTTCTCAATTGGGTTTATGTGAATCTGGGGAGAAAGCAACAGGGTTGAATTGGGTTTCTATGGATAAAAACTGTCTTAAGGTTTCACTTTTTTGTTTCTTGCGGGTTTATGTCAACTCGGGGGAAAATATCAGGCTTGAATTGGGTTTCTATGGATTCGAATAGAATGCGAGGAGAGAAAAAAAATGCCTTTGTGTTCCTCTGTTTTCGATCAATTTAGGCTGTTAGCTGGTACAAAGAATAAGTGATGGAAAATAAAAGACAGACAATTAATAGGCATTGCGTTTGTTTGCGAAATTTTGGGAAAATAATTCATCCCATAGTGGGATTCATTGATCCATGTGGTTTTTATTTTTATTTTTTATTTGTATTAATTTTAAGAAGAAAAGGAGAAAAAAACTATGTTAGGGTTTCTCTTTTTTTCCTTTCTAAGTTGGGTTCATGTGAATTTTGGAAAAAACAACATCAGGGTTGAATTGAGTTTATACGGATTTTAATAAAACATGAGGGCTGTAAAAGAATGCCTACATGCCCCATTTTTCGATCAGTTTATGTTGTTCGCTGATACGAGAAGAATTGAAGAAAATTAAATGACATTGCTTTTCTTTGGGAAAATTTGGGAAAATAATTCATCCACAGTGGGGTTTTTTTTTTTTTGCCCCCCCTTTGTGTTTTCTTTCTCTTTTTCCTTTTATTTTTTGATGCGGACTTGTGCATATCTTGCATGAGGATGAGGTTGGTAAAACTGGTAAATCAGTCAGTTTACCTAAGGCCCACTGGCCTAGGTTTGAGTCCAAGTGTGTTGGTTCTAACACCCCCTCTCTGTAACAACCCTAGTAGTATTCATATTTCACTTATTTTACTTTGGTAAATTTTTTTTTACATTTTCAATTCGTATTGTTTATACATAATCAAAATAATAGTGCTTTTGGTTTGCAGGTTAGGCGGAGCTGGAGTTAGAGCTTGGAGTTTTGGCCCTCAGGCCCAGATTTCAAACAAAAGCTCTGATACCATGTGTAGAGACCATATAAATTTAACATCCATTAATTACATAAACTGTAACAATAATATCTACTTGATTTCAGAAAATTCAATAAATCCTTTTAATTTAGCACATACACAAGTTAAATTTAACAACAAATATTTAATCAAACAAACAATAACTGCTACTTGATTTCTGTAACTCAGTAATTTCTTATAAACTCAACACATACGCATATAAATTTATCATAATGAATAATGATTCCATAACAAAAATAAAACAAATACTTAATTTAAATTACCTTGGTCTGATGCTTTCCCTCCGCTTTCCACTTGCCTTGTTGACCGTTGTTGAACTGTGTAAACACTTCCCAAAACCTTGTTCCACCCTGCCAACTAGGACAACTTCCTAGCTCCAGGATATCATATGGATATCCTAGCCCCCATGCCCAAAACCTCCAACAAACCGGTGCCTGTACTGATCCAATCCGACTACAGAACTCAACTCTCCTCTGTGCAATCCAAGAGAGACGTTCCCCCAAAAATTCCCGTAGAATGGTAATGCCTCCTTCCCAAACCTCCTCCCCTCATATTCCTCCTTCACCGCCCTCCCCTTCATTTACTTCCTTACCTACCCATTTATTACCTTATCCCCTCATAATTAATATCTTATCCCTTTATATTCAATGTCTTATCCCTTTCTGTGTACGTAAGTCTTTAACAAATTAACTTATAATTTATTATCCCTATTAATTTAATACCCATGTCAATGAATGTAACATGTAATTAATTAATCAAATTTCATCCATTAATTAATTAATAATTATTTAATTAGTATCATTATACCAATCTTGTTTAATTAATACCATGTTAAAACAATTAATCCCCTAATTAATTTTTACTTAATAATCCTTAAACATTTATTCAACTAGGGTTGTTACATAAGCTATATACTACAAACAACAAATACTAGAAAGAGTTCCAGAAAACCCCTGAGAAGGACTAATTCTGACAGGGAAGAGGATGACTGCCTCTTTAAAAGAAATTTTCTGGAATCATACACACGATTGTCACCTCCTCAGCTAGCGTGTACACGCAGGCTGTGAGAATGCAGGGCACAAGTACACATGTGCAGACCTTATAAAGGCCGCGTGTACCTCTGTAGGTCTCGGAAAAAAATATAGTCAAGCAAAGAAACAAAGATAACTGGCATGGAAGACCAGAATCTCTGTTAGCTTAGAATTTTGCAGAAACTTTAAAAACAGGAAAATGAAACCAGTTCTTAAAAATACCCGAAAATATTCCCAGGAACCCTAGAGATCTCCCTAGTACGGTCACCAATCCTGTTGTGAGTGGGAAATCTCTCTACGGACTAGAACTTAGGGTTTAATTATGCATGCAGAAAATACCTAAAGATTTCTACTTTCTACCGTCGTCCCAAACCTAATCCCCATTATTCTTAAGCAAATACATAGTTAAGAAGATCAAGTGAGCATACCTTATTTCGGGTGTTTGATGTAGATCCTTCCTCATGCTTGATCACTTTTTGATTGCAGCTCTCCTCCCAAGGATGACCTGCATTCACAAAAAACAAACAACAAACTCCACATGCATTTGATATATAGATTAATGGGTTAGAGATTCAATAAACAAGTATGTAATAAACCATGAAAACCTCATATGGTGGGATGAGAAAAGTATTTCTTTATTATTAACTTCAACAAATCAACTTACAATGATGAATCCGACCACTGCTCCACGAACCTGGTCCTGGGCTCCTCTTCAACTATCCTCCAACTTCTTTTCTCTATCTTTCTCTTTGCACAAGAATGGCTAAAGGGTTGGGACAAAGGGAATGCACATTCATGTATAGTTTCTTTACTATGATTCTCCTCTTCCAAATGGGACCCCTAACCCTTCTTTTATAGGCTAGAATAATCTAGGTATTTGGACGAACCCTCGGCCATGCATGTCCAGAAGGTTTAGTTAACTCAACCAAAGCTGTGTGTTTCGTTGACAACTTTCCTTTTTTTGTGCTTTTGTAGGTACATGCGAGCTGTTTTGGGTCAGCTAGCATGTACATGCATGCAATAATAGAGCATGATGCATGGGCCTTTATAAAAAGTGTTTTTAAGAAGATTTTTTCAACAGTGCTTTGGCAAAGAAGGATTCTGAGATGGCCTGATGCCAGGTAAGCATGTCTGGTGCAAATTAGGGTTATAACATTAATGGAAGAAGGTGGGGTAGGGTTAACCTACAACTGTTTGTCAAATTAACTCATGACCAGTTTCGATCGGCTTACAATTCGGGAGAAAAGGAGTGTATAAGTTTAAGAACCTCCAGAGCACCAGAGTCATAGAGCTCTAACTAACACCCTTTTCTCAGCACTGGGTTCTAGCCCTTGGTCACATGCCTAACTTGTTAAGGAAAATGGATAATGCCCATGAATGAAGTAAGTAAAATTTATAAGTTCAGAGACCTTCGCACATACATCCCAAGATCTTGAAGTTTGAAATTAAGATACTTAAGCACAAATATTCCTCGTTACTGATAACTTTGGTTAACCAAGGATTTAAATCAGAGGAACACAATAATTTTGGATTAAACAAAACCATCGAGAATCCACCATTCGACATAATTGAATTTATCATGAATTAAACATGGAGTTTGATAAAAATTGAATCTAAATTACAATGTGACAAGGATCTCATCGTAATAATTGATTAGGAGCTAAATGAAATTCAACAGAGAAGCTCATTACATTCAGATTTACACAGAATCAATAGAATCCATATTACCATGAATTGAAAGAGAATTTCCACAGAGATTTCCATGATAAGAAATTCATATTGAGAGTATAAACAACATAGTTTCCACACAATGTATTAATTTAGGATTCGACTATTTTTTAACAAAGAGCTCACAAATACAAAATTGGACTTGATTCCACAGTTTACCAGTGATAAATACACCACCAATTTTCTTAAATAATTTCAACTAAACTCTGATCATACAACTTCTCAATGGGAAAACTACAAGTTTTAGAACATATATCATGCACTAATACAAACATCCGAATTTCAAAGAAATTTAAAGAATACAACCATTATAACTATTATCCGTTGACAAAAGTTGTAGCATCTGGAATTTAAATTTCCAGTGAATCTACATTTTCTCTATCAGTCTAACTTACAAATACACTAATACTATGAATAAAATTTAGAATATAAAATACTAGCACCAAGGAATGTTACATACTGAATATGCCTTCAAGTCTTGCACTCCTTCCTTTCCTTCGCTTGCTAATCACAGAGACTTCACCAGTACCTCCCAACCAAATCTATGGGTCCTCTTCTTCCCCCTTAGCTCCCCGAGCTGCAAAGGGGCCACACACATAAAAAAAAACAATATAGCTCCATGGATTTCCCTCGCAAGGAATAGCTTCCACTCTTTTTACAATCTTGGTATCCCAACTCTCACAAGTAAAACACAATCCAGTAAAAATTTGGCAGCATAACCATGCTCATAAATCAAATCCTTTTCCTATCTCCAGAATTTGTTTTTATAGAATTTTCTTCCTTGACACATGTCCTTATGCACAAATAATTAAATTTTTAGTTAGTTTTAATTTGGATTACTCACTCACACACTTGTCACATTCTCCCCAAGTTACACCAGTAATTACCAATTTTATTTTAATTAAAAAGGTCAAATTCCCTCACATTCCTCAATGTGTTCCTATTTTCACTCCTCGGTGTCCCTTTGTTCCCCATATTCTCATTTAAGGAGTGTATCCTAACTAGATAATAGTTAGCGTTTAATTATGAGTCTTCTTCTAGTTATACTAGTGTAGTTTGACTCTAGATTCTATTCTATGTACAACCAACCTCTCAAGTTATTATTTGATTCTGTTTAAATTTCCTTTTTATCAAATTCATGCACACATATGCATTTTATAAAATATTTATATATTTACCACCTTTTCCTAGAATTTGATTTATCCCAATTTAAAATTTTAATTAGTCCCAATTTAAACTTAGACTTAGGCCAAATCTTAGACTTACGCTTTGACTCTTATCAGATTTTTTTTTCAACTAAAAATATATTGTTTAATTAATGAGTTAATCCAACCATGTTTAAAATTCAATTTTTTTTAGGCCACCTGGATTTATTGACTTCAATTTTAATTATGCGACGTTCCCTTCAAGATGCACCTCCATGCTCCAAGGGTGCCAGTCGCCTTAGACTCATTTTGGAAGTTGTCTGACCCTTGGAGTAAATACTCCACTCGGTCGACGTTGTGGGAGACTAAGGGCTTCTAAGGAATAAGGACTCCACATTATTGCGTGCTCTTTAGAAATATTCGTGAGCTACAATCTCAGTCTACCCTCATGACACCGTGGACCTCTCAAACTAGGTAATCATTAACCTATAGTTACGACCACGGTGGGAGTGCTAGTAGGTTGTGACAGGGACACTATCACACCTCTCCCTCAAATGTCTAGTTTCTGTGCATGGCTCCTCTACTCCTTATGTGAGTTGATTAGCAAGCATCGTCAAGCCTACATCCACTCACAAAAACACTTTCAATAATTCCATATACATAAATCACACTATAATCACTGTTCATCATATGTGCATGAAATGAAATACTCAATAAATATAATCCACTCCCTGACTCAATCCAGAGTCCAATAGAATCCATCGATGCCATCAACATCCTTAATCTGTCATATGTCCTACACACTTAGGACAATTTTTCAAAATCATTTGTCAATATATTTATACATCAATATAATCAATAATCCATAACACCTCATCATCATCATATATAACCCATAATATGAATGAAATAACAAATTACCATACCCAGATCACTTGCAAGCAAGTGTCCTCAAAGAATAAGTCAATAATAGTCTGCTAAGTTAGAGCGAGATGTTACATACACCCCTTCTTGTTTTAAAATTTGTCCCAAAGTTGTACAATATATATAAAAGAAAGTAATAAATGTATCATACATAGATCTATATGTGTAAATCTATCAAAATAAGCAAGGAAACTGTTGACGCATCTCAAATGCATCCTCCCAGGTAGCCGAGTGTGGACTATAATTGTCCCACTGGACCTTGACATGATTGATTGTTCGACACTTCTAGCTGTCAAATGTGATGGTCCAGAATGTGGATTGGGTCCACCATGAGAGAACCCTCATCTGACACCTGTAAGGAACTCATGTCAATAAGATGTGAAGGATCACTAATATAATGTCTCAAAATAGATGCATGAAATACATCGTGCATATTCCTCAAAGAATCAAGCAAGGCTATTCGACAAGCCACATGTCCTTTCTTTTCCATGACCTCAAAATGTCCCAAAAATATAGGGGAGAGTTTAACACCCTTTCCAAACTTGATCAAACTCTTGTGCCGTTTTACCCGAAAGAAGATTCTATTTCCAATTTCATAACTACGGTCAATGTGATGCATATCAACATAATTTTTCTACCAATCTTGCGCTTCTTTAATCCTCTTTCTTATCGCTTGCATCTATTCTTCCATTTCTTGTATCACTTTTGGTCCTACCAAAATCTTGTCTTGGAGTCGATCCCAACTCAACGACGTTCGACACGGTCGCCCATAAATAAATTCAAATGGTGCCATCTTAATCATATTTTGATAGTTGTTGTTGTATGAAAACTATACTAGTGGCAAGAATTATTCCCAACGTTTATGTTGGTTCATTACATACATACATAACATATCCTCCAAAATCTGGTTTGTTCTTTCTATTTTCCTATTTGTCTCTAGGTGATAAGTTGTGCTAAAGTTTAGTTGTGTTCCCAAAGCCTCTTGGAAACTGGTCCAAAACCGTCCTGTAAACACCGATCCTCGATCGGATATGATCCTTCTTGGTACTCCATGCAATCTCACAATCCTGCTCACAAATACTCTAGCTATGTCTGGCACCTGATACATCGTACTCATATGAATAAAGTGTGCACTCTTCGTCAGAGTGTCAACTACCACAAAAATCGAATCGTGCTTTCTTTCCGTCAGTGGAAATCCAACGATAAATTCCATTGAAATGACCTCCCATTTCAATTCTGGAATAACATGTGGCTGTAACAATCCTGCTGGATGTCTATGTTCAACCTTCACTTGCTAACATTCTAGAAAAATCGCCATGTAACCAACTATTTCTTCTTTCATTCCCTTCCAGAAGAATACATACTTAAGGTCCACTTTCATCTTCGTGACTCCCAGATGAGCCATGTATACTGCTCGATGTGCTTCACTCAAGATCAACCTTGTTAGTTCGTCGTTAGGTGGTACATAAATTATTCTGTTAAATATCAACAATCCATTGTTGTCTAGTGAACAACCTTCATATTTTGGTACCATCATGGTATCTCATCCAATATTATTCTTAACTTCTTTATACCAGTCATTGTCGAATTTTAAAGTTAGAATATTTTCTCGAAGATTCGTCTTAAGAGGTAATACCAAAAATATGCATGGTCTTTGACTCAAAGAATATGCCACTTGGTTCATAGTTACTTTAATGTAAGTAATTTATCCAGGTGGATATCGGTCGCCACCCGCCTTTTCCAACTGGCTCAAAACAATTTTCTGGCAATTTTGGCAATTTACTATTTTTAATAGTTTTAAATTTCGGGGCCATTTTGAGAGCGTAAATAAATGTTTTTAGAGATAGATATTCTCAATGATATCCAAAGGAATCATTGAGCCCCCCAAATGAATCTCCTCGACGATACCTTTCCAATGGGCTATCATAAGCCTAAAACATAGATCGTATGGAAAAGTTATGACCCCGTGAAGTTGATGTACTAACTTACCCAGACAGGGCCCACATGACTTTTGGCGCTTCATCTCCTAGGGTTAGGTTTTTGGCATTCCTGTTTATTGTAAAAATTACTTCATAGCCTCATTGTAATGATCTTCTTACGAATGAGCGCAATCGTCACATCTCTTCTCAGAGATCATCCGCCACCATTCCAGCAAGCTTGTTTTCACTGCATTTTACAGTTTCAACTTATTTCCTGATTGAATAGAAAACCAATTTTACTGTATCTTTTCTATTTTGTGTTAATAACTTGTTAATAATATATATTCATTTTGTTCTGCTCATAAAATCCATATCAGTGGTATCAGAGCAGTCCACTCCTTGTCGTCTTAATGCAAGTCCCCAACGAGGTCGGATTATAAAGAGTTGGGTCTCGAGCCTGTTTCTCTTGAGGACAAAATCTCTCGCATGCCCAAGCGACCTCTCATTGTAGGATAAAATAAATATGAAGGGACATGAGATCCTTTCAAACTATTTATTAAGGAATCCCTCACACAAAAAAGGAACGAGATTATGGATAGTTTAGTGCAAATCCTTCGGCGACTACCAACAAGCGACACATCTTCTTCGAGCGGAGGCGCCACCCCCTTAAAGGTACAAATAAACTTCGATATTCCTATATTTGAAGGTCATATAGACACAAATGCTGTAGATAAGTGGTTGAATCTACTAGAAGGGTATTTTTCTTTTCATAACTTTTCAAATAGAGAAAAGATTACTTTTGTGCTCCTCAAAGCCGTTCCCCATGTCAAATATTGGTGGGAAACTTTCTGTGAGCAAAAGGAAACAAAGGAACCCTCATTATTTACAGTCATGGCCACTTGGGAATCCTTCAGGGATGCTATTAAGTAACAATACTACCCTTTTGGAAGTTATGACGACTTGTATACCAAATGGACCACACCGCGACAAGAAAGAGACCAAGCAGTGCCAGATTTCACAAATATCTTCCATACCTTGCACACCAAGTTGGGTATCAAGGATTCAAAGAGACATCTGGTGCTCAAGTATTGAAATTCTCTACATAGATACATCCAGACTGAAATGGAATTTCTAGACATTTCATCCTTGGGCATGGCCTACCGATATGCTGTCAAAATCGAGTAGAAGCTCAAACAAAAGACACGACAATTTGGGCCTAGGAACCCCTCACAAAAAAATCCAGGAAAGGGCATCCCCAACCCATAGAACAAAGGATAGAGAAAATATGGATAGTATCAGGAAAACCAGTCCAAGCTGCAAGCAAATAAGGACACTAGAAAGACAAAGAAAGATACTGGGAAGTGGTGCGACTTCCATAAGATCCCTTGGCATAACACTGCTGACTGCCGCTCAAAGAAGTCGCTGTTGGCCAAAGTGAAAGCCTTTGAATCAGATGCGGGTTCTGAATATAAGCTAGAACTAGAAAGGGGAAGATAGATCATTGACACAGAACCCAGTGCCACTGTTGCTACCACCAAGATCCAGCCTGGTGAACTAGACGAGCCAGAAGAAGGAGAACGCCTCTTCCATTCAAAGATGTGGGTAAAAGGCACCCCGCTGCACTTCATCATTGTTAGTGGTAGCCAAAAGAACCTCATCTTAGTAGAGGTTGTTAAGCGGATGGACATGCCGACAATTCCACACCCACAACCCTACACCATTGGATGGCTCCGCTAAGGAAGCGATCTCTGCGTCAGCCAACAGTGCTGACACTCATACGACATCAAGCTCTTCAAGGAAGAGGTATTGTGTGATGTTTCTCCTCTCGAAGTTTGTGATTTTATTTTAGGCCAACCTTATTTATGGAAATGTCATGTTTTATATGAGTCTAGGCCTCATAGTGTTATTATTACTTTGAACAAGAAATTGTACAGGATACCCGAGGCAGTCCCACCTAGTTATATTTCCTTGATCTCTGCTAAGCAATACATGAAGGTCATCTCTCAAATGGGGAAGTTTGTCTTCTTTGTGATTCACTCTCAGAATAAGTGAAAGATCACAACCACATCTAGGGTCTCTGCAGCCGACCTCTCCACACAATGGAAGCAAGTAGATAAGGTCGTGGAATAATACTTAGATATCTTCTCCTCACCCACTAGGGTACCTCTGCACTACTAGGTCAAGCACCCAATCGATCTGACCCCTGTCACACCACTGCCCAATGGGCCAGTCTATCACTTCTCTCTATTAGAGAATGAGGAGATCAAGTGACAGATCCAAGAAATTATCCACAAGGGGCACATCCATCCCAGCTTATCACCTTGCGGGAGCCCAATCATGCTGGTACAAAAGAAAGATGGAACCTGGTGACTCTGCATTGATTATCGGGCTCTAAATAAAATCACAGTCAGAAACTGATGCTCTATTCCCCGAATCGATGACCTCCTTGATCAACTCACGGGGGATAAATAATTCAGTAAGATTGATCTGAAGTCTGGCTACCACCAAGTCCCAATAGAACATACAGATGTATGGAAAACTGCCTTCAAGTCAAAGGAAGGCCTTTTTGAATGGTTGGTCATGCCCTTTGGTTTGAAAAATTCTCCAACCACTTTCATGAGGATGATGGACGATATCCTATGGCCATTCACCAATAATTTTGTAGTGATGTATCTCGATGACATTCTCATTTACAACAAGACTTGGGCCGAACACTTGCAACATATTCAACAGGTTCTGCACACCCTGCGACAACACAAACTATATGCCAACTTGGAAAAATGCTCCTTCGGCATGGACAAGGTCCATTACCTGGGATACATCATTGATTAACATGGCATACATGTGGATCCAGCAAAGATCCAAGTCATCCGTGACTGGATAGCCCCAACCACACTCATTGAGCTTTGGAGCTTCTTGGGCCTTGCCAATTTCTACCGTAGGTTTGTGTTGGGATTCTTCCATATTGCATGGGCCCTCAAGCAAATAACCAGGGGTGGTCATAAGAAAAATTTGCATGGGGTTGGTCCCGACAACAAGCGTTCGATGATTTGAAGAAATGCTTGTGCTCAACCCTAGTAATTTCACTACTAGACTTGCAACAACCCTTTGAGATCGAGCCATATGCTTCAGACTATGCGATGGGCGTCATTCTCACTCAGCACGGCCACCTCATGGCCTATCATAGTGAGACACTATCAGATGTTGTCCATAAGTACCCTACTTACGACAAAGAAATATACTCCATTGTGAAAGCCTGCCGCCAATGGAGACATTACATTCTTGGGAAGGAGACAATCATCCACACTGGTCACAAGCCACTGTAGTTCATGCAGACACAAGGAAAATTTCAAAATGATCGCCATCAAAATTGGTCCACATACTTGCAACAATTCCACCTCAACATCAACTATAAAACATGAAACACCCATCACATTGCTGATTCCCTCAGCAGACCGCCAGTTGCAACACTCACCACGGTGCTAGACTCTTGTGGCCATGAGACCTATGGATGGCCCCAATTCTATGAGACAGACCCAGAATTCGCCACCACCTACCAAATGGTAGGTGCAAACATAATTGTTGATAATTTCCATATTCAGGATGTGTTGTTGTGTTGTCTAGGCCATATCTGTGTTCCATAAAGAGAGCGAGCGAAGATGATCTGGGAATCCCACTACAGTCGAGTGGCAGGACACTTCGGCGTTGAAAAGACAGTGGTGATGCTATAGAAACATTTCTACTGGCCGAAACTTCGACAGGAGGTCAACAAGTATATCAGGTCCTCCATTGCCTGTGCTATTTCCAAACCGACCACTGAGAAACAAGGCCTGTACACCCCTCTTCCTACTCCCGACAGGCCATGGGAATCCATCTCAATGGACTACATGTCGGGCCTCCCATCCACCAAGTGGGGAAATGACTGTGTTTTTGTGGTTGTTGATCTCTTTTCTAAGATGGTGATTCTGGTTGCCTGCAAGAAGAACATCACAACAAAGGCCATTGCCAAGCTCTTCTTTGAACGATTTTGGGTACATTTTGGAATCCCACAAACAATTGTCTCAGATTGGGACAAATGATTTCTTAGCACATTCTGGTCGAGCCTTTGGTCACTGCTGGACACCAAGCTCACCAAATCCATGACCTTCCACCCCTAGACATATGGCCAAACCGAGGTCATAAATCGAATGATTGCGCATATCCTTCACATGTATAATTCAAAGTACCCTCACACATGGGATGAGAGACTTACCTATGTCTAACATAGCTAAACCAAGCCCTTCATAGCTCAATCGGCCACAACCCCTTTCAGGTGGGGTTGGGATTCCAACCATTGGGTCCCATAGATGTTGCACTTCCCCTTGCGGTCACCTCGACCTACTCATCTCATGCTCCAACTGAAGCTGACAAAGCCACCCGGTTCATTGAATGGATCCAACACATCCGCCAACAGGTTTAGGATATCCTACAGAAGTCCAATGAAAAGTACAAGTAGCTCCATGATCAACATCGGGTGCCACATAAGTTTCAGGTGGGCGACAAAGTTTGGTTGCACTTGTAGAAAGAACGCCTTACATGAACCCATTAGAAGCTTCGCCCACTCCATTATGGTTCATACACCATCACCAAGTCCATGGGGGATAATTCTTTTGAGCTGAACATTCCTCCTTTCCTTGGCCTACACCCAGTGTTCAACGTGGATGTCCTTCACCCTCATTTCCCACCATTATTGGACACCTCCGACGTAGCAGAACAACTGACACCAACAGAGCTCAACCCCGACGGAATACAACATGCATCCAATGATCATATTGTGGACACACAGATCAATGGCACTCGACAACAAAGGATCTAACTTTATCAAGTCATCAAAGAAGGGCAGCTCCTGCACCAAGGCAAGTGGCTCACCCGGGACCAAATTCCGTAGAAATTTCCTCATCTGATGGGGGAAATCAACGCAATGGATAACATTTCTTCCTAATGAGGGAGTATTTATATAGGTGGATATCGCTGGACACCCACCTTTTCCAACTATCTCAAAACAATTTTCTTGCAATTTTGTCAATTTACTATTTTTAGCAGTTTTAACTTTCGAGGCCATTTTGAGGGCCTAAATGAAGGTTTTTCGGGATATATATTCTCAATGATAATTGAAGGCATGATTGATACTCCAAAATGAATCTCCTCAATGATACCTTTCCAACGGGCTATCATACGCCTAAAACAGATATCGTATGCAAAAGTTACGACCCCAAGAAGTTGATGTACTAACTTACCCAGACGGGGCCCACATGACTTTTGGTGCTTCCTCTCCTAGGGTTAGGTTTTTGGATGTATAGGATTTTTTGCATTCCTGTTTATTGTAAAAAGGCCTTTAGAGCCTCATTGTAATGATATTTTTTCCAATGAGCGCAACTGTGACTTCTCTTCTCAGAGATAAGCCGCCACCATTCCAGCAAGCTTGTTTCCGCTGCATTTTACAATTTCAACTTATTTCCTTATTGAATAGAAAACCAATTTTACCGTATCTCTGTTATTTTGTGTTAAGAACCTGTTAATAATCTGTAGTCATTTCGTTCTTCTCATAAAATCTGGATCAATAATTTCAAAGTCGTATTCGCTAAGTAATTCTGACCAATGCCTTTGTCATGTGTTCAAGTCACTTTGTGTAAAAATATGCTACAATCCACAGTGATCTGTCTTTAATTCAAAATTTCATCCAATTAGATAATGTCTCCAAACTCTCAAGGCACAATTTTCAATAGTTCCAGGTCATGCGTTCCATAGTTCTCTTCATGTTTTCTCAATTTCCTCAAAGTGTAAGCGATTACTCGACCGTATTTCATGAAAACTCCACCTAAACCTTCCTTGGATGCATCTGTGCATACCAATAATTCCTTGTCCATATTGGGGACTTTTAGTACCGGTGTTGTTTTCAGCAACTCCTTAATATTTTGAAATTCTTCTGCGCATTTCTCAATCCATACAAACTTCTTATTCTTCTTCTGCAATTCTATGATCGGATTTGCTATCTTTGAAAAGCCTTCGGAAAATCATCGGTAATATCCTGCTAGACCCATAAAATTGTGTACTTCTTGTACGTTTGTTGGTGCTGACCATTCCATAATAACCTCTATTTTTGCTGGATCTACAATTATACCTTCACAGGATATGATATGTCCCAAATAATGAATCTTCAATTCGTAAAAATATCATTTTGATAGCTTCCCATACAATTTGTTTTCTCTTAGGAACTACAGTACCAATATCAAGTGTTCATCATGATTTTACTTCGTCCAAGAATAAATTAGTATGTCATCAATAAAAACCTGAAAAAAATTGTCCAAGTATTCACATAACACCCCATTCATTACACTCATGAATACCCCTGGGGCGTTTGTCAATACAAAAGGTAAAACTGTAAACTCATAGTGTCCAAATCTAGTCTTAAAAGCGGTCTTAGGGATATCTTCATCCTTAATCCGTAACTGGTGATATCTTGATGTCAAATCAATCTTCAAAAAGATCGTCGATCCTTTCATATGATTAAACAAATCATCTATCCTTGGAAATGGATACTGGTTTTTTATTGTTGCTTTATTCAATTGATGATAATCAATACAAAGTCTCCATGATCCATCCTTCTTTCTCACGAAAATAACTGGTGCACCCCATGGTGACATGCTTGGATGTATCAATCCCAAATCCAATAACTCCTTCAATTTCATTTTCAATTGTGTTGACATCCAGTAAGGCATTCTCGCTATCGGTTCAGTTCCAGGTTCAAGTCTATTGTAAACTCCAACTCTTTTTCAGGTGATAAACCCGGTAATTATTTTGGAAACACGTCTGCAAACTCTTTTACTACGAGAAGGATTTCTAGTCCTTCTGCCTTTCCCTTTTCATTCATATCTAATATTTCATATAACTTGCATCCCTTGCACATACTCTTCTGCAATTGTAGGGAAGAAATAAACCTCAAGGACACTACCTGATTTCTTCCTACAATCACCCTACTTTGTTCCAAATCATCTGTCAAACTTAACCATTTCGTCTTACAATTAAGTATCACATCATGAGATTCCAACCAATCCATATCAATCACTATGTCATAACATCATAAAATTGTGACATAAAGATCCACCTTCATAAAAATGTCTCCCAAGTTAAGGCTACAGTCCGTAACCTTTCCTTGAACCTTCTATTTGGCACCTGATGCCATTTATACGTATCTAAACTCGTCTTGCTTGACTACCTTTAACTTAATTCTCTTTAGTGCTGCAATAGAGATAAATATTTCTATAGCACCTAGATCTATCAATATACTATAGTTCTTGTCTACGATTGTACCTGACGTCTCTAGAACAATAGACTGGTGCTTAGCCTGATGATTGTTCACTGCTGCATGTATCCTATGGGCCTTGCCCAAATCTCCCATTGTAGTGGGTACTGATGATTCAACCACTCTGGCATTCTCAATCAGACAGTCTTGTTGGTAATGTGGCTCACCATTTTTCCAACATCTAGTCTTCGATCCAGTGCTCCTAGTCCCTGAGTAGAAGATGATGGTCTAACAGTTTTTGATCCCGGTCTATTCTGCTGAACAGGCCTAAACTGTTGCTAGTACGGATGACGTTGCTACTGCGGTGGTCCTCTATAAGGAGTCCTATGATGAGGAGTCTGTCGCCGTGAACATAGGTCCTCTGGTTGTATCTTGATGCCCTGAAGACTATCTGGTTGGTGTCGGGTGTTTCCTTGCTCCCAGTGTTGTCGATACAACTTATCTAGAAGGAGTTTTTCCATGACCCCCGTTGTTCAGTTCTTCCTCAGCTATGAGGGCCTTTTGAACTACATCATGTAATGATTGAGGCATTATGATCCATACCTTTGCACGAATGTTGAAGTTAATGCAAAAAAAAAACTTGTTGACCTTTAACTTCTTAGTGTTTATATGTGGGGCATACCTAAGTAACTCCATGAATCTGACCTCATACTATGGCACTGTATGACTACCCTGTCGTAAGACGTTGAACTCATTAAGCTGACACTCAATGAATTCCTTGGACAAGTACCTCTCCTAGAACCATTCCTTGAACAATTCCCATGACACATCTTTGGAAACCATGTTTAGTTAATGTAGGAGTGTCTTCCACCATAGAAGAACACTCCCCTTCAGTTGAAAGATTGCCATGCGGACTTTCATCACTACTACATATTTAAAAATTTGCAACGATTTCTTGTAACGAAAGTAACCTTTTGTCGCACAATTGAAGATAAAGAATTGAATTTTTAAATGTTTTTATAAATCTATCTCGCATTCATTGCGCTTCCAAGGGAACCTTTGGCTAAGAGTGACAAAGCCAGATCTATGTCACCAGAGCGACGACTGTGAAGATAGTGGACTCCTGTCTCTCTTGCGATGAACTTTGGCTATCGTCGCAAGAGTGACGATTCAATGATGATCGTTAAAGTATTTGACAAAGTCAACATTGATCGTTACACTGTTTGACAAAGTCAACATTAACTTGGTCAACTTTTTTCGCTCTTGCAACAAAAAATATATCTATAAATATTTTTCAAATTAGAGATGTTGCAACAATCTACTTTCTATAACAACAATGGTTCAAAACTTTAGAAAGGGTATTTTTGTGCAGAAGAATGTCGCCGAATATTAGAGGTGGAAAAAAAGTAAAGCAGGTGAAAAGGGTGATGGTAGATGTTATTTCCCTTGCAAAAAATGTTGCCTTACACGTCCCTTAAGAATTTTAATAGAAACAACTATGAAACATTGTAGGAAATATGGACACATTGATGGGGGATTGAATGAATATCGTCCCGTGGTAATTAGCTATATATTCATTATCTATTTTTATATTGTTGATTTTATATAAAATTATATATATGTTTATATATTGTTTGAATTTTTGTTATACTACACACTAATTTTGCATGATTGTTTGTAATTATAAAGTTAGAGTTTCCCTCTAAGTTTCTGCAGAATATTGCACCAAGTAGTACTAGTAGAAATGATGTTGTGCAAGATGAGGAACATGATCAAGAAAATGAGGATCTCATGGAAGAAGATGATGGGACAAATCAAGTTAATGATCCCATGGAATAAGATGATGGGACAAATCAAATGATCCAATATTTTTTTTCTCAACTAGATGAGGATGGGGACAGTGATGGTATTTATGATGAACCCCTATTATAAAAGGAAAATAAATGACTTTATGAAGGCTCAAGAGAAAATATTCTCTCTGCTACATTGCTGCTAGTGAGCTTAAAGGTTATGAATAATTTGTCGAAACACTTGTATGACATAGATCCTAAGGTATGCAATATGTTTCATCTCATATACATAAATGTTGACTTTTTCTATTTATTTTTAGTGTTAATTAATTTGTAAAATAAGAATGCAATTTTTACGATTAATATTCTTTACATTAAATAGTTATTTGTTATGTTGTAGATTGTTAGGTGAATTTTTGTTACCATCGTCAAATATTTTACCTCGCACATATCGAGATTTGCATGCCATTATGAAATACATTGGAATGGATTATCAAACTATAGATGCATATCCTAATGATCATACTATATATTATGGAAACCATGCTTTGAAAACAGAATGCCCGCAATGTCTTATCAGTAGGTATCGAACCGATCAAGTAACAAAAAGGGTGCCTCGAAAGGTTCTTCGTCATATTCCCATAATTCCACGTTTGCAGTGATTGTTCAGGTGTGAAATCATAGCACAAATTATGGATTAACATGCATTTAAATGAAGTGAAGATGGTGTTCTTCAAATGCTTGCCAATGGTTATGCATTTAGGGAAATTGAGGAAAATGAATAGATTTCAAAGATGAACCTTGTAATGTTAGGATTTCATTGGCAACTGACGGTTTAATCCATTCAAAGATCTTAGGTCTATTTACTTAGTGTGGCCTATTTTTTTTTTATCAACAATAACATTCCTCCTTGGATGTCAATAAAGAGGGAGCACATAATGTTGACAATAATTGTTCTAGGTATTTGCTTACATTAATTTTTTGAATGTAACATTTTCATTTGTTTCGTTTTTTGCATAATGTATTTTGTTTATTTATATATACATATCATGGTTATAGTAATTATGTGTAATTTCAAACAATTAGGTAAGTACCAAGTTAAATATATGAATGTATATATCGAGCCTCTTATCAATGAGCTACTAAAGTTATGGGCTGGCATCACTATGTATGACATATGTAAACTGATCATGGAGAATAAATTTAAATTCCATGGAATAATTTTATGGACAATTCATGATGCCCCAGGACTAACACATTTTTTTGGTATGTAGCATTCTATTTCTCTTTAATACTATATAATGTTTTAAAGATATCATTTTGCATGTTTAATTTTTAAATAATATCATCATATAATTGACATTAATCCATCTGTTGCAGGTCTTCAGACAAAGGGTAACTTTGCATGTCCAGTTTGTGGTCCTAAGATGAAGTATCGTCATTCAAAAAGTTTAGGAAAGGTGGTCTTTGATGAGTATAGGCACCTCCTCCCTAAGAACCATAGGCATTTTACTATTGTAAAACTTCTTTTCAATGGGAAAGAAGAGACTGGTTTAAAACCACGAAGAATGACACCTCACCTATAGAGGCTAGAATATAATAGAAATTGTCAAGGTACCCAATTTCTTTATGTATCATATATGTAATATTTTGAATGTTTGTTTTAATGATTGAATTTATTTTACCGTATTTGATAATTATTTTTGTGATTTATTTTATGCTTCATGAAGGCCGCCATCATGAAGGTATTAATAATGGGATTCCATGAGGAATGAAATGTTATCCCACTCAATTCATGGGGTTTCCCTACTACGAGGAGATAAAAACAACTCATTTGTTTGATACAATGCATATCGGGAAGAATGTGACATAAACGTTATGGCAAATCATAGATGGTAGGAGGGATAAGGAAAAAAATGTCAAAATTTGTACTGACATTTAGGAAGCCAATAATGCAATGTGAAGTGTGATCCGATCAATTAGAGATGGAATAGACCGAAATAACCTTCCATGGTTATTAACAAAGCAAAAAAACAATGATGTAAAATAGGTCATTCAAAGAATTAAATTTCCCATGGGTTTTTCTTCAAACATAAATAATATATTAACGAAGAAAGGTGAATTTGGTGGGGTAAAACACATGATTGGCATACCTTCATTAAGGTAATAATTTTAGTATACATATTTATATATATTGGACTTATACATCTTTTAAGTTTTTTATTTTTTTTTGTCTACTTTGGTCGAAACAAATAACAATTCATTTTTTTTTTTGTTACAGTATGTTCTACCGCTATCTCTCCCAAATGAATTTGACAACAATGTCAAACAAGTTATATATGATCTTGGCAAATACATGAGGTAATTAGTTGTGATTTATATGAAAAATGTTGTTTCAATTTGTTGTTGTACTTAATGACACGTGTTTTACTTGTAATGCAATATATTATATTATGTTATGTTGAAACATGTTATTTTCTTGTGTCGTGAGCTCATGTAGATGGTTGTCATTGAAATAAATCCATGAAGATGATATAAAGTATTGGAAGAGAGAAATCTCTCAGCTAATGTGTGAAATGGAAAAGTATATACCTCCAACATTTTTCAATGCACACAAACACTTCCTCATACACCAAGTTGAGGAGATTGAAATTTGTGGACCTGTACACACAAGGTCAATGTGGATGGTGGAGAGGAACTTGAAATCATTGAAGGCTTTGGTTAGACAAAGAGCATGCCCCGAGGGTTCTATGGTGGGGGGATATATGGTATATCAATCCATGGTGTATATTAGTCAATATATTCCTAAATTAGTAGTGCCAACTATGCATGCAGTGGATCACATTTGGGATGTGAACTCCATCAAAACAATTGAAGATCAGGAGCACATGTTGGGGAAAGGTAGAATGAAAAAAATGAGAGGTAATATATTAATAATTGTGGAGATTTATATTAATACAAATAAATTTTCATTTTTTGTGGATATGATCATACACATTAATATATTAATATATTTTATTTCATAAATTATTAATATTTACCATGGACGTTATAACTAATATTTAATATTGGTGAATTATGATTTTTTGATTCAGTTTCTCAAGATTGGGATGCACTGCATTTATACATTGCAAACAATCTTGACTGGATGAATGTGTGGATTGAAAGATGTAAACAACATCATGGTTGTAGGTTATCATGGAAACGACTGTTTGAATTGGTTAGAGAAGATTGTCGTAACATAGATGACAATGTTACACAAAAGGAAATTGATTTAGCATATGGTTTGAAAGATGGACAAGAAGGCAAATTCACCCATTTTATTAAGTTATTTTGTATTATATTAATGTGACTACATGTGTACTTATATATTTTTCAGATACTTTCCAAGTTATATAGATATTTTAATTTATTAATTGACAATGCATCTTATATCTATATCTATATATATCTATATATATATATATATATGGCATATTACAGTTGAAACACCACAAGGCTATGTGGTGCAATGGTCGTAAATTTCACATCAAACAGTTGGATGAAACCATGAAAACTTCTGATAGTGGGATAACTATAGTATTCTAGGTCACCAATGTCTCCTCTAGGAGTGACAGACATCCCCGATAATATGAAAATATATACTATGGGTATTTGAATGATATACTTGAGTGTGACTTTAATTCCTTCAAATTAGTTCTGTTCGACGTCAAATGGTGTAGGTTACGAATGCATGAACACGATGAGGAAAGAACTGTTATTCATCATGCCAATGGATTTCTCATGATTAAAGAAACAATGTTTGAAAGAGGACATGGTCACTATGTTTTTCCAAGCCAATGTGAATAGGTCTTTTACTTAAATGTTCCAGGTGAGAGGGATTGGTCATTTGTTGTTAGATATGATCCAATAGGAAGGCCAGTTAAGTATAATTATGTATAGGAAGAAGATGATATTGAAGAAGAAGATGATTCACTAGATTAGACAGAGCCGAAAGATCATGCAGGGTCGACAGACGAAGAAGATGAAGAAGATCATGATCTAGGCGTAGGAGACAATTGAGTTCTTGATGATGATGTAGATGAAAATATGTTCGAAAATGACATTTGATGACAATGATGATATCGTTAATCCTTTCGAAACCGTTTCTGAACTGGATGATGATACATATGTCGAGTTCGATGAAGAAGAAGATACATAATAAAGATGATTATACAGATGTTGAGTTGGATCAGGTACGTGACTATATATTTTAATTTGTATGAATTATTCTCTTAAAATAATTTACTTATGTCATGGGTTAATTACATGTTTTGAAGTTTTATACGACGTTTTTATATCCTATGTTACATGTTCTTTAATTATTACGTGAAACTTGAAAATAGTCACCAATATACTAAATTACTTGGTAAACTAACAATATCATTTACAAAACACATAATTTCATTTACCTTTAGTAATTTTTGTTTTTGTAGTTTCTATGCATGAATCTGACTAGGTTTCTTTTGATTATTTTCTATTTTATAGATTGGGTATTGGGGAATTGAGAGTGATGTGAGGGGGAGGGGAGGGGCCATATGAGCTTCCACCTTCACGTGGTTGGCCTTTTTCAATAGAGGATAAATTATTCTTGAAACCAAGAGAAGCTCATTCATTTTTATACCATCAAGATCATAGATGTCATCATTGTTGTCATAGTATTGCATCAACGAAGTTTTGATGATTGTGTTTGTCATTTCTATAGAATATTTGTTGAAATGGTTTAAAAACATGGGAATTTGTCCCATGAGTTATGTGGCAAGAAGAACGTGCATTTCCAAATTACTCAAATATGAATCACACACCCACTCTATATATTCGATCCCTACCTCGTTTCATTTGAACCATATCATTATGATGACAAATCACTCTTTTTCGTTCATTGTTTAATTAACACCATAAAAATATGACCTTTCATCACTAGATGTGGGAATGTGTGTAATTTAGAATGAATTTTAAAAGGAAAAATGAAAATACATTGTGCTAGGACTAGACATGGGAAACAATGACCCGTGAATGGGGCCAACATTGAAATTTTTTCAAACTATTTCTGTATGCACTGAAATTTGACATGGATAGACTATTCACATGCCTTAATGATATGTGAGGGTTTATGGAGTCAAATTTGACTCACACACCCATTTTTTTCCATCATCAATTCATCATGTAAACCATAAACCCTATTTTTCTTTCAAAGTACACAAATTGCTTGACACAAGTTTTAAGTTTGCATCAACCTTTCTTCATTTTTCTTTTAGGTTCTACATTAATGTATATACAATGTATGCGTGTCATAGTTGTGATGAAAAATCCCTCTTTTTTTGTTCATTGTTTAATCAACACCATAAAAATATGCCCTTGTGGTACTAGATGCGGGACCGTGTGTACTAATGAATGAATTTTAAAAGGAACAATGAAAAGACATTGTACTAGGACTAGACATGGGCAACATTAACCTGTGAATGGGGCCAACGTTGAAATTTTTTCAAATTGTTTATGTATGCATTGAAATTTTACATGGATATACTATTCTCATGCCTTAACGATATGGGAGGGTTTCTGGACTCAAATTTGACTCACACACCCACTTGTTTCCATCATCAATTCATCATGTAAACCATAAACCCTATTTTTCTTTCAAAGTACACAAATTGGTTGACACAAGAGAAGCTCATTCATTTTTATACCATCATGATCATAGATAGACTATTCACATGCCTTAACGATATGGGAAGGTTTCTGGACTCAAATTTGACTCACACACCCACTTGTTTCCATCATCAATTTGACTCCCAAAGACAAATGTTATGGTCTAATTTTCTTAAACTATGCCCTAAGTTTCCCAAACTATGAATGGGTTAGGACTAGAGTCAAGATCAACATGAGAGTCTTCTTTCTCCGCTAATTCTTCCAAGCCCATTCCATTGGATGTGGTTTCTCTAGAATATAATAGCTTGAGACAGTGGAGAATCTCGTTAATGATCCATTCATGCACATCACTAATTATATGATGAAGCATCTGACTACCTTAAGATAGTCATAGTTACTTCCATTGTTTACATGTGCTTGGTTGAATTTATTCACTTTGACATGCAGAGCAATGGGAATAAATTACATTGTGTCTTTAGAAGGGTTATGGGTTATGGTTTGATGATTTAGAAGTTTAGGGGGTGTAGATTCAAGGTCTAGGTTAGGTGATTATTAACACATTAACCCCTATCATATAATATACAATATAATAATTATTATATATATATATATATATA
>ML799660.1:358340-373769 GCA_009831015.1 Picea engelmannii
ATATTAATTATATATAATAATCCAAACCAAAAACAAAAAAATTGCATTTCAAACCTATTACATTTCAAACCTGCATGAGGGTGAGGAGAGAAAATTGTGAGGATACCACACAAGGAGATCATACGAGGAGAGACGAGGAGAGAAGAAGAGGAAAGCCAAGGAGAACTGAGGATAGAACACTTTGAGGAGAGCCAAGGAGATCACACCGTGAGTAGCTTCCCAAACCCTGAGATTTGCGCGAGGGAACGCCGAAGAAGGAGATCTAGGGCACGACGCCTGAAGAGACAAAAGTCACAAAGGTTGGAGGAGACCGAGCTAGAGGGAACACTATGATCACGCTTGATAATGGTGTTTGGCTATTACCATCATTCAATTTTCAATATTGTCCAAATTGATTTGGACAAGCTTCACATTGTAAATAAATCCAATGAATTGAGTGGATGATGTTTTCTCACCTGTGTTTGGGATGGTGGTTGTTAGCATGCATAATGGCCATACATAGTGATAATTATTCCATCATGTTAATTCATTTAGGAAGTATCTAATTCACTGAGAATCTCAATCCCCTTAATCATTCCATTTTGATCAATCTGAATAAGGTCATCATACCTTCCTTCTTGTTGTTCCTGAGATTGATTCTAGGCTCGAAGAATAATGTCAGGCATCAAATATTAAATGAATTTTTTTTTGTGATGGTTTCTCCTACCTTCAATTTTATAAGATGCATCTTCAAATGAAATTTATGATAAGAAAATGCAGAGGAAATATCTCTTTCTCTGAGTCATAATTTTAATTTTGATGTGGGGTTGAAATGATTCAAAAAACTGTTGAAATAAAGTAAGGTATCAATTACAGATAAATCTTAACTCATTTGTAGTAGAAGAAAAGTAGAAGATATATCCTTGACAGATGATTACAAACGAAGAAACTCACACAAATTATAGGTCTTTTTTTACTCACAGAAAGAACAAAGTAAAAAATGTAACTGAACGAACTTCTGATGTATTGAGATCACAATAGATGTATTAAAAAATTGTAATATTTAAATATTCAAGAGCCACATAAAGAAGCTATCATGAGAAGGAAATGGAAATACAAGGAAAGCACATAACTCAAATAAATGAGACTTAGAATCTTTGTCTTCTCTTTGTATTGATATTCAATAATTTCTCTTTTTTACATTTGGCAAGAAGAAGCTTGGAATAAATCTATGACTTGTTTATTTATACAAAAATGTCTTAAATAAAAGTAGTTAGAAATTCCACATTTTCCACTCTAACTATAGAATACAATCAAAACTGAACAACAAAATACAGATATTGCTGAGATATGCTTGATCTGGTGTCACTTCATTAGCTCCTTTATTTTCTCATGGATGTGCTTGATTTTTCTCTATTCATTGAATTGAGCACACATTTCCATTAATGCTACAAAAAATCTGGATGGTTCAACATTCTCATCCAATTCGATTGCAAATACCTTTTTATGCACTAATGGTAACTTTTCCTGAATCTTGATGACTACCTCAGTTGTAGCTTGGTGTTGCAAATTTGGTTTTACCAATAGATCATTTATCTTTTGCAAATAAACCTGATTTATCTATTGGATGGTATTTTGTATACTTTCCTTATTTGTTTTTTGAATTTTCTTTATTCTTTTCAATCTCAATCTGACCCAGTGTATCAGGGATAACACTACTATTGAAATCAACCAATTCCAACTCTACAATAGAAAGGGTGTTGAGACAAGCTTCTTTTGCTTCTCTAGACAACTTCTTACTTTCTTCAAGGTTTGTCTCCCAAGATTTTAAATCCATTTCCCCTTTTACCTGTTCATACTATGAAAAAGGGGCAAGCCCAGGAATATTGATTTTCTTTCTCCATACCATAAATATATGGAACTTTGATCTGGCTACACATGCTTCCTTTTCTTTCTCATGAATATTATTCATGGAATTATTCATCATTTGATAATATTTTTGAATGATATCCATACTTTGATATAAATCCTGCTAGACAGTTTCCATCTTTTCATTAATCTCAGATGCTTTCATTTTAAATGCAACATTATCTATTCTTGTGTTCTCCATTAAATCTATTTGGGTCTGCAATTTCCCTATTGAATTGTTTCACTGAGAAAGCATAGAGTTTATCTCCTGTAAATCCCAAACACTCACTTCCAGTTCTTCCTACAACTACTTCATATGTTGTTGATAGCCCAGTCTGGTTTTCTCCATGTCAAAATTCATTTTACTTCTGGAAGTCTGTTCTATGTGTTGCATATCATTTTGCAAATGTTAAACTAGGAGACACTTCTGTTGCAGTTGTTTTGTAAGAATATCCACTGACCATTGGTTGGATGTGGCAAAGGCTCCTAATGAATCTGCAACCCCTTTGGCAAATTCAGGGTAATTTTGTCCATGTCCATCATTAATCATTTCGTGTCTCTTAATAATCACTCCCTCCTTCTGCTGAGATTATTTTCTAATGGTGGATTTTATTTATTATTGAAAAAGAAACTTGATGGAGGCATCTCTTCAGGCATAATAAGTGTGATGTCATCTATATGAATAACCTATGAACTAGAAACTTCAAAACTTGTTGCTATAGGAGTTAATGATGGAATGGGGGAAGTGAGCACAATGGATTTTCTGGACTCATGACACTTTGGATAATAGTAGTAGTAGTTGGTGATGAAAGGGGAAAAACATGTCCATGCTTCATGAAATCTTCAAAGGACGCTAATAACTTCTGATCATGCTTACCTAGTGTTGGCGTCTTCACCTCTTTAGATAATACATCTATATTCTTCAGTACTTCTGTAACTTTTTCCTTAGTCAAGATTTGTTGGGGCTCAATAGTTCTTGTTTCCTGTGAGGATAAAATAGGCTTTGCTTCTCCCTGTAAAATCTTTGACAGGTTGTTCCTTCTATGCTTATGAAATTTGAGGAAGCCAACCCGTTGATTTGTAGGTAGATTTTGTAATCTGTTTTCCACTTCATCATAAGATCTAACTCCCCTGAAAACATTGTCATAGGGGGAATATTCATGTATGTATATTTTCATATTGAATTGGGCTAAATGATTCTCAACTACCCTATGAGGATCATTCCTTTTGTATTCAATATCAACCAATTTGACATCTTCCAAAGCTGAAGCCTCAACTTTTGGATGACCAAAATGAGATAATGTGAACATGCTAACCTGTATGGGAAAAGTTGGCCACACCTTTTTCTGTGTTGCTTTCAAATATTTGGTAATTCCTCCTGCCACTGTTTGATAAGACACTTATCTACACACCGGTCTATTAGGTAATAATTTTGGAATGGCATGGAGTGAGACAAGGCAACCAAATACTCTGATGTAGGGTAAATTTTCTTCAATATACCAATATTCAATTGTGCCCAAATTTCCCATATTCTGTTATGAGATTGTTGGAGGAGGGTGTGTGTAGATAGCTACATGAATGGGTATCACTACATTGTGATAAATTTCATAAAATAAATCTTTGTAATTTTCCTCCCATAGCTTTGAGTGGTAAAAATGTATGGGTTCAGAATTAGCTAGGGTCCAACTCTAGTTCATGAGTGGAAAAGGAGTCATAAACCAGATTGTGTCCATGATGTATGTAGACATATATAAGGGAGCACGTTGTCCTCTAGATTTAAACGCTTTATACTCAACAACCTCCTTGGCTAGGTTATCTGATAACATTTTCTCCCAGTTAAAAGTATAACCCTCAACAACTTCATTGATTATGGAAACCCATTCCACTATAAAATGTACATAATTTTCCCTACTGAATAATCGACAGAGCATGATGGAGATGTATAAAATGTGAGCATCCAAAGATTCTGTGGAATATATGCCATGAGCACCAGTTTTGAATTTGGCTGTATTACCCCACCAGGCTTTGATTATATCATGGTTGGTTCTACCATACTGAGTGCATTCCCTCCTTTTGAAATCCAATATAAATGTTGAATTATAAGTATATTTAGGTTCAGAGGATAATTTATACATTACTTGTATATCTTCTAGTTAAAAGGAGCCAACAAAGGTCTTCTGGTGACTGAAGATGCTTCTGGCTGGGATGTCTATATGGTCCAGGGCCCATCTTATCATGTCATTATAAGGCATTATCCTCGACCGAGTAGCAACCTTGTGTAATTTAGACTGAGCCACCAACCTAAGCTTAGTTGAGAATGATTCATCCTCTTCTTTGGTTGAATCATCAAGACATAGAAGAATTTCGTGCTCCAAGATGTCATACACCTATTCCCAAGTTTTTATAGCGTCAATGATTCGAGTAGTAGTGTTTGAGGGAATATCAATATTTGGGTTAGAATCCTCAGTAGGCTTTCATACTTTACGCGATTCCATGAAGTTAACCCTCATGTGAGAAGAAAAAAAATGTAAGCTCTTGACACTAGATGTGAAAAGTCCGATTGCAAATGGCAGAATGGTTTGAAATTCAAAATTACCTGTATTCACAAAACTATTAAAGTCTATTAATTTTCATATTAATCTACTAACAAAGTAATTATTAAGAAAAATCTATGGAATTTATTACGTGGAAATCACAATATTTATCCAAATCTTTAACTTCAGCGACCTGTAAATGCAATTAAAATTTGGCGGTTCGGAATTTGAGGGTTTTGAATGAATACCAAAGGAAATATCCCGAAGTGTGAATTCTCAGAGTGATTAATTGATAGTTAATTATGATTAATTAAACTTGTTTAATGTTTTATTAGTTTTTTAAGCGTTTTTTATTCATTATTATAACAAATGCTTCGGTACTTCGGTGGTCCTGAACCTATCTTTTGATTTACCTCCTGAAGGACAATCTCTCAGAGTGACATGGCAGCGATGACATCATCTTTAATGATGTGTCAAAAAAAGATGAGTGACACATGTCACCTAAAATTACATGAATGATCTGTCACAAATGCTAAAAATGAATGCCACGTGTCAACCCATGATAAAGTTTTATGATGGGTGTCCTGTGAATCATCTGTGGATCTGCTTAGAATATTTTCGCTGGAAAACTGTGTTCGGGACTTCAAATCTCTGTAAATTTGGGATTTTTGTTCTTTATATGGTTTGAAACTCTCTAAGTGTGAAGTCTCGAAGTAACCATTGGAAGCTTTCTTTTAAAATTCGTGTAGCTTTATAATCCTAAAAACACGAGAGCCGTTTGATCTGTTTAGATAAAAACTCCTCAACGGATAATATTTAAAGCGCATTATTGATATATAACAAAAATGGATTTATTTAATTAAAGAAAAACAACTCTCCTAAGTTTTTGGTTGATTTTCAATTTATTTTAAAAGGTAAAAACAAAGGTTTCGAAATTAAAAAGTTTAACATTCTAAAGTTGTTCTAACACTTCCCAACATGATTTTTTTGCATTGAGATCCAACTTTTATAAATATGGATCACACCAACCTAATTTTCTTATGGGAGAAGGAAGACAATAGTGGTAGAGATAAATCATATCATTTGGCAGGCCAAGGAAACATAGGGATGAGGAGGTCATATCAGTGTCTTTGGATTCAAGATCCTTTGTGTAGAGAACGACAGGCCAAGGAAACGTAGGGATGAGGAGGTCATATCAGTGTCTTTGGATTCAAGATCCTTTGTGTAGAGAAGTTTTGTTGATGAGATTACTCTTAGATCTTTAACATATTCATTCCCTCGATGTTTATTGAGATAAACATAGAGTTTCACCTTTCTTATTTTCACAATTGTGAGGCTATTGAAGCCTATAAGTGAGTCGAACGATTCAACAGGAGAGGGGTTGGCCCAAATGAGGAGGAAAATTTCTATTTCCCCCTTTTGGTATCGTGATCACATAATAAGAAGAAATAACCTCTTCAAGGATGTCCCTTAACTATCGACTAAGACAAATACCAAGGGCACTTGCCTAGTCATTGGAGTGATTAAGGAAAACAATCATAGACGTAAAAGATTATATGTAAAATAGAAATAAGGAGGAGTATATGTGCAATGTATTAGAATAAAATAAAATATTATTAAACTTCTTCAAGATCCACAATTAACTACAAGAAACCCCCTCAAAGTTGGGAACTCCTCAATAAAGGTGGAAAGATGCTCAAAGCAGGTTTTGACATAGTCTTTGCTGCCACACGTCACTCTCCTTTGAAGTGATTCCTCAAACCATTCTCTTCTAACATGTTCCTTCCTTAAAATAAGAATTCAAACCTCGAGATAGTGGAGCAATCCTCTTTGTTTGCATACATAATCCTTGATCATGCCACACAATCATTTTATATTGCCTTATAAGATGGAACATTCCTTCCAAGATGAACTTTAAACCATGTTCTTATGTTTTAGTTGTCATGTGTCCTCTCCTTAGCTAGGGCATTCCTCAAGCATGTGTGCTAAGCAATTATTATAACCCCTAGTTTTACATGGGGTGATTCTCATCTAATTTTTACTTTATCCTTATTTCATGGCTAGAAAGAGTCAAATCTGCCACTAATTGGTACCCCTTTTGACTTCATCAAGCTAGGCACTCCCTCTCGACATTGATTAATTTCCTTTTTTGGGGTGTGTGCAAGGGTTTATAACTTTGAATATAGAAAAAAAATTTCAAAAATTGGAACTAGGTTGAGGATGGACTACTCACTATTTGGGGGTTCTAATTATATTATATTATAATGTGGCAGGATGATCGTGGAAAAGGGCCTTCCACATAACATGTAATTGATTATCAAAATCAACTTTCATTTTACGTGAATTTTATTATTTATTTATATAATTTTATTTGTGTGGCGATCGGTTATTTGATTTGTTTATATAACTTAAATAACATTGATTTTCATGTTGAAATTATATGTAGTCGACAGGCCATGTTGATCATGATTCCGCCGATGAGGAGGGGTTGTATTCATCCCCTGATCCGACGATATTAATAAAAAAAAAGATCATTAAAGGGAACAATGAACTTGATAGCTTGTTAGACCGTTCAGATCAAACTCCTGAAGTCCTAGAAAGGATCAATCTCCTTATGTCACAACTTAACACATATAAGGTAATAACCATAATTTAAAGTGTTTTTTTTTAATGCACTCATATGTTCAATTATGAAACTCTTTTTTTTAACTTTTACATTATCTCACGAAAAAAACATTTTCTTTTTTATAAAGATATTTTTGGAGCCTATTTAGCCCGGTGTTGGTAGTAGTGGCGCTGCAGAGACGCCATAGAGTCCTAACACGGGCTGCCATACAACTTCTGTAATGTTTACTTCATCTTCCACACCTAATTTAGATAGGATCCATTACCCACAACACCAAGCATCCCCACAATGGTCAGGCTCTAGAGGTGGTGACAGAGATGAGGCTGATGATGTGGTTCACATGGTTGCATTTCATGGAGCTAGACATGTGACCAACATGGGGACCCTTCCATGCACATTTTTGGTTGATGATAACAAACTTCCATTAAAACAAATAAGACTCCTAGGTAGTTTTTCATATTTTAACTGTTTCATGTTTTCCATCTCATACACAAATAATCTAGATTATCTTTTTAAATTAATGATCATATCTTTTTGTGTGTAGGAAATGACCATTTTTATAGGCACTTGGAGAGCAAGGCCTTATTGATTTTTGGGGAAACCTTACGCATGAGGTGGAATTTCCAAAATTCCAACCTCAAAAAAGAACTTATGGATTATCTCGAAGGCCTCTTTGGAGTGGACACGTTCAATAAAAAAGCGGTCACCTCTGCAACAGGTGAATATTTAAAATATATGCAGGATGTTTATAGATGAATCTTAGCAGGAAACCCTAGGTATGCGCATCCTCCCTTGATTCTAGAGAGGGAGTGGAAGGCGATCATTGATGATGAAAAAGAAAAGAAATTGAAAAAATCAGGAGAAAAAATAACTGGTACCCCAAGGTAAATTACAATATTTTGATTTCAATACCTTTAATATTCGTTATATGTAAATAAAAGTGTGGTATATAACATACTTGAAAATTTTGATGATAGGTTTCCTGACACTTCAAAGGAAACCAAAGCAAGGATTTCCAAACATGGCCAACACAATCTAGGCCAGGGCGACTACTCGAGGTTACAGTCACGAATCATAAGTAACCAAACATCTTAAGAATATTATTTGTATCGCCTTACAAATTTCAGTTTATTGCAGCCAAAAACATTAAAAAAACATGCTCTTATGAAATGCAGGGCGATGAATTTGGAACTGAAACTACAGAGGAAGACCTCCAACTTGGTTTCCAGTACAGCTATAAAGTCGTGGTTGATCGTAAGAAAAGCACGGGGCAGACCCCAAGATCCATTTTGCGGGATAAGGTAAATAAAAAGCAGTCTACATTAACCTTTCATTACTTATATAATACATAAATGTTTGATATCATCCATAACTTTAATGTCTTGCTTTGTTTTAATCATGGGAGCAACACTATCAATGAAACCATTAGCAATGGAAAACAAAGCATTGATAGTGAAGCACAACTAGAAGATCATGGTGCTCCACAACAACCCCATCCTAGTGGGGTGCAACCCCAAGATGTTCTTGTGACTGAGGCCCACAACGGTAAAATGGTTGTATATTAATCATATACTTAATAATTTCATACTTATAAATTTTGTACTTCTAATTTTTATTACTTATACATTTACGGTTTTGTCTTTATAAAGTTTGTTGTTTCAATGGCATATAATGACGTAGTTGAGCCTCCTCGACTTGAAGATGATTAGGGGAATAGGGCATCCATTCCAGCGGTGTTGACTAGTGGACCAGTAGGTAAATAATTACATTGCATAGTTTTTTTAATATATATATACATTGCTGGGGAAATTAGAAACTCGCAGTTCTCGTACTCGCGTGACACAGGGTCGATACCCGATGACTACCACTATAACCCCAGATGCATCCACACAACCCGTATGAATGACACACAGGTTAGTTGGGGTGAGAATCGAACTTGAGACCTCCTTTACAATGTTCCTTCAATATACACGACACTTGCCACTCGGTCTACACCCCTGCGAGCCAAAATTGAAGGACATGGGGGTGGGATTTGATCCACTAATGTGTGCATAGGTCACAATATCATTTAATATAATATCTCTGGGTGAAACCACATGTTCTACCACTACCTCAAGGTTCCCCCATGGCTTTAGGTTAGTCCCTCACGAGAATTGAACCTTTCCCAATGGTGAAAAAATCCTTGCTTTCCACCATTGGATCCAACCCCTTTGGGCAATTGTTTTTTAATATTAATGAACTACTTCAATGATATTTACAAATTGTCCATATAAATTTAATATTTTTTGTTTTTGTAGGTGACGGCCCCTCACAACATCCTCCTTGACTTGAATATGATCAAGAGAACATAGAATCCATTCCAACGGTCCTGACTAGTGGACCAACAGGTAAATAATTACATTATAGAGGTTTTTTTTTAACATTAATGAACTACTTCAATGATATTTAAAAATTGGCCATATAAATTTAATATTTTTTGTTTTTGTAGGTGATGGCCCCTCACAACAGCCTCCACGCCATGGGTATGAGACCAGGTGTGCTCGATGTGAAAGGAATGAAGCAACATCAACTATTGAAGAGCACCCAATAAACGAAGACATGGACATGGATGAATTACTTAAGAACTGGAAAACACAAAAGAAGACTAAAAGAAATTGATGATGTATAATAATTTTATAAGACAAATAGATGTACATTATATAGCTAGTATGTTTGTAACATATTTTGAATGATAAATCTCATTTATAAAAATTCTTTTTTATGACATATGCCTTTGAATGATAAACCTCATTTATATCTTTACAATCACTTTTATCACTTTTGAATATTTTTAATGTGTTGGATCATGTTGTCATTGATGCCAATGGTTTGATTGATTGATGCCAAGTGATTGATTGATGTCAAATGATTGATTGATTGATGATTGATGTAATATAATATGTATTGTCCTTGATGAGAATGCATAGATGAAGATGGATCAATGAGTTGTCATTGATATGATGAAGATGGATCAATGAGTTGTCATTGATACATGATGAAGATGGATCGATGTGGTTTCATTGGTATATGATGCATTGTTGGAAAAATGTATAGATGAATCATTATTGTCTTATCATGATTAATAAGGTGCACAAATGGATGAACTCCAAAGTGGTCCCCTTATGGTGAAAGCACTCACGGGAAGACACTTTGCAGATTGAGTTATCCTAGAAGAATGGTTGGAGGACCCATGATTGTATGTGGAATAACGAGATGAAGATAAAGGAAATTGTTGGTGAAAATATCCTAGATGTATAGTTATTTTCATTCCATTTCCAGTGGTATGTAGAACGTCACATAACTCCTCATGGTTAGAGAGTTATGGCCATGAGAAGTTGGAGACCCTAGGTTTGGGTAATGGACCCAAGTTTGTTTGATGGATAACGGTATGAGTTATGATATATTTTCAGAAAATACTATTCTATATGAATAGTACATGTCATTCCATTTATGGTGGTATGTGGAACGTCACATAAATCCTCACGGTTTGAGAGTTATGGCCTTATGAAGTTGGAGGACCCTCACATGTCATCTAGAAGCCCCAAAAGGTCAAAGTAGTCAAAGTGGTTTAAGGGATTTCAAAAGGTAAATAATAAAGTGAAATGATGAGTGTACTATAATTCAAAGTGAATACAAAATAAATTATTTAACAATAAATTTAATGGAGAAATTAGAAGTGGGTTAACCCTAAAATAAGGAAAGTGGGGCCAAGTGACCTAGAAGATGTTTTTAAGGAAGCTACTTGGAGAGTATAAATAAGAGGCAAGGCTCTCTCATTTTAATCACACTTGAGAATATTGAATATTTATATGTGTCTGAGGTAACCAGGGATATATAAGATGAAATTCTGAGGAAAGGTGAAGAAAAGAAGGCTGAAATGCAAGGAAGGATAAATTCTTTTGATGGTGCTTTATAAGGTATGTTATTTACAGGTCATCTCACCATTTTCACTATAAATTTTTTTCTATAGTGATTCAGACCATGAAATTTCTATTCCATTGAGAAAACATACCCAAGTATCTTTGGTATAAAAATCATCTTGTGGGTCGTTGTATTTTTGGCGTTACACTCCATGGAAAATAGGGTTTGTGGCTAGTCCTGAAACTAGTCAAAAACAGGTGTTTCGGGTAAAAACGTCATAAATTATTCATAACAGATCAAAATTTAGTGATACCAAATGTGTTGGTTAGGGTAAAAGATTTAGTATTTTTTGTAATAGTTTCATATCAATTCAATGAATATTTTGTGCAGGCCACACTCTACAAGGTCGATCTCTAGAATAAGCCAGAATTCAACAAGGTATGCCATTTTTGCTATAATGCCTTTTCTGAGAGGTTCCAAGTAGTGCCACTTGGAGGAATTGCATAAAACACATTGAATAACATTGTTTATAAGTTTCATATCTTTATTCGTTACAGGTACAAAGTTATGATTATTTCAAGTTGGGGTTGTTGACTAATCCAAAACTAGTCAAGGTTGAGACAAGCAGTTGATGATTTGGCACATACATGAGGTGTATAGTTGATGATGTTGGTACATATTGATGAGTCATTGTTGATGATTATTTGACACATTATTGGTATATACTTGGTACATGGTAAGATGCACTTGTTTATGGTACATGTTGATTACAGGTTGTTTGGCACAGGCTGGTGCATGGTTGATGCACCTTTTTATGTTGACAGATTGATATCTGTTGAATATTGTTGCCTCATCTCAGTTGGTGCTGAGAATGTAAGATGAGTCTTGCATATAGAGCTGGTGCTCTTTTAGAGTTGTACTCTATTCAGTTGTTGCTGAAAATCCCCTAGATTGAAGTCCATAATAAAAAGAAAAACTGTACATACATCTTGTGTTCTTTATGTTCCTTGTGGAGATGATTTGTTGATAATATGTTGCCGATATATGTTGTTGATATGTATTCACATCTAACTGATTATAAATGACAAAAATGAGTAATGAGAAAATGTTGAATGCTAACTAAGGAGTTTTTGTGTAAGAGGGAAGTTTTGGGAAAAGATCCCCACACTCATTCACCCCCCCCTCTAAGTGTGGTAGGTGTGTCCAACAATTGGTATCAGAGCGGGCCTTCACTACAAGCCTTAACAAGATTGAAGGAGATCCATAGACACACAAATGGATGATGAAGCTCCAATCCTTGATGAGGAAAACTATTATACTTGGAGAATAGAGATGAAAGTGTATTTGAAGACAATGGGAGCAACTATTTGGAAGGCAACCATCAATGGATATGTTCTGTTGAAGAACAAGTCAAAGTTTGCAACTCAAAGGGAAGGAAAGAATAATGATGCATTGGCTCTCAAGACCATTCTTAGTGGACTCTCAAGCCCTATCAAAGAGAGCATGGGACAATGAACTTCCACCAAGGACCTATGGCTAAAGATATAGGAGACATATCAAAGCAATAAGGAGAAGGAAGAAATTGAAGACCACTCCATCAAGATCATCAAAGGTAAAGAATCATCAAAAAATCTTGAATGCATTGTTTCTAAATGTGATTTTGAAAACATTTCAAGTGAAGATAAAGAATCAAGTAATGACAACACAAAGGAAGATCTTGAAGACATTTCAAATGAAGGAAAAAAATCATGTGATGGTGTTGGCAAGAAGGAAGATATTGAAGGTAAAGAATCTCCCAAGACTCTTGATTGCAATGATTCAAAGTGTGATGATGTTGAATTTTTCTCAAGTGAAGAAGATGATCTAGAAACAGTTTGTGTAAAGTTTGATGATAGTTATCCCATGGAAAGAATAGAAGAAAATCTATTAGAACTTCAAAAGGAAATTGAAGAGGGTTTATACATGTATAGGAGTGATCATTTTTATACAAAATATAACTATCTTTTGGATAACACTAAGAAGTTTCTTAGGAGGAGTCAAAGGTACATCTTGAAGTTAAAGAGAATGCTCAAAGAACAAGAAGAGAGTTCTAAATTAGAAGAAAAGGAAGAAGAGATCACAAGACTAAAGAATGGAAAAGAAGACATGAATATAAATGATGAGATTAGAAAAAGTTTTGAAATTATTGTCCATCTCAAAACCAAAATTGAAGAGTCCAAAAGAATAGAGGAACTATTGAAGATTCAAATAAATGAAAAGGAAGATTCATGTTGCAAATTAGAATATGAAATTTTTGACCTTAGAAAGAAGGTAGAGAAGTCAAACAAATTCTTGAATAGCTCAAGAATCTTGGATGAGATATTGGAAAGTCAAAGACCACCATGTGATAAATCAGGTCTTGGTTAGAAAGGAGAAGATACACATGCTGAAGAGAGCAACTCAAAGAAGCATGAGGTAAGTCCATCAAAGAAAGAAGACAATGTTGCAAAGAAACCATCTACACAAGGAAAGTAAAATTTCAAAAGTACAAAGCAAGGAAAACATCAAGAAGCCATCCTTGGGACACCAAAGCAAAGGTATGCAAGTATTTATCATGGGCATTGTTATTCATGTAATGGATATGGTCACAAATCTTTTGAATGTAAATCTTATGAAAGGAAAAATAATGGAAGATTGTATAACACCATGAGGTGTTGGAGATGTGATCAAGTAGGACACATTGTTGTTCACTATAACACTATGAGATGCTACAGCTGTAGTGGATTTGGCCACAAATCCCATGAGTGTTGGAACACAAGAATAAAGTCAATGATGAGGACTTCACATATCATGGATAGAAGAAGGAATGAAGTAAGAAAGGGAGATATCTTTGAAAATATGGATGCTTAGAGCTCAAGTTCTGAGGAGAAGGGCCATCTCCAAAAATGGATGAAGAAGACAGAGCATCCAGATCAAAATGAAAGACTGAAGGGAAGTACAAAAGTGTCATCTACTGAGGCACACGTGGGTGACAGTGGTGAAAGTCGCATGCATACACATGCTGACATTGAATAGGTCGTGTACACACACACTTTGTTGTGCAACATGCCGTGTATATGTTGTAAATCCTTGAGAAAAAGGAAATGCACATGGCTTGGAGTTTGATGTGATGGTATAACTCTGTATTGCAGGGTTTGACATTGTTTATTGCAGGTTCTGACACTGTTTGCTGCAGTTTTTCATGGTGAGATAACACAATGGTATAATAAAAATAAATATTGGGTGCATGGCACTAACCCAAGAGTATGGATTGATGCTGATCTGCTGGGATTAATCATTTTGTGATGTTGATGGTGGTGTACATGGCTGGTATATCTTATCATGTATAATTGGAAGCATATGTTGATATCATGGTGCATGCATTTTTTATATGGATTGGGCTACATGTTGAGACATATGGTTGGTGAGTTGATGAGGTGATCATGTCGTACATCATTGTTGATCTATAGTTGATGCATGATTGGTACTTTTCTAGTACACTGGAAGAGGCACCTACTAGCAGTTTGATTGGCACATGTTTTATGGAGGATTTGGCATACATATATGGGATTCATCATTTCGTGGTATTGGTGCATGGTAATGTACATGTTTGGTACACTCATAGATGACATATGCTTTATGATACTACACCATTGTTACTACTTGATTAGCACAACAATTGGCATTTGTTTGAGATACATGATTGTGGCACTTGGTTCATGATGGAGACATATCATGAAGTGATATGATACATTGTTTGGCATGTTGGTAGATGCACATGTTGGCATGTTGATAGAGGCATATGATTGATACATTCCATGGATGATATCTTTTGGCACATTGCATGATGTTGATGTACATGGTTGATGTACATGGTTGATGTACATAAGTATTGATCATGATGAGCACACATTTTGTAAAGGATGTACTTGGTTTATATTTTGCTCATGATTCTTTATTTCATTGTTGACATATATTTTGCTTCATGATGCTTGGTATGGAATGATTTTGATGCATGAACAGGTCCAAGAATCGTTATATGGTAGCACTATGTTCATATTGCAGAAAAGATAGGGGAGACATACCCATAGGGGGATTCATTCTTCTTCCCAAGATTCTAGGAGGAGATATTTATCAGATGCATACCTAGAAAAGAGCCCTATACTTGAAGAAAGAGCACAGGAACATAATTTCAGGGGGAGAAATGGTCACAGGGGGAGTATGTTCGATGTATATTCAGCATTACATCAGAGTGATATCCCTTTTTCAAAAGGGGAGAGATTATTCAGAGGAAGATCAAAGGAATTCAAACAGGGGGAGTAGCCCCAAGGAGAGTTCAAGCAAGGGGAGCAACCCCAAGATGAGAATGGCCCTTTGCCATTGATGTCAAAGGGGGAGAGTTAATCACATTGATGTGATTGATGTTTATTGATGGGGAGATAGTCACATTGACTATTGATGTAG
>ML799660.1:375330-422949 GCA_009831015.1 Picea engelmannii
TTTATTCATTACAGGTACAAAGTTATGATTATTTCAAGTTGGGGTTATTGACTAATCCAAAACTAGTCATGGTTGAGACAAGCAGTTGATGAGTTGGCACATACATGAGGTGTATAGTTGATGATGTTGGTACATATTGATGATTCATTGTTGAATATTATTTGACACATGATTGGTATATACTTGTTACATGGTTGGATGCACTTGTTTATGGTACAGGTTGATTACAGGTTGTTTGGCATAGGTTGGTGCATGGTTGATGCACTTGTTTATGTTGATAGATTGATATCTATTGAGGATTGTTGCCTCATCTAAGTTGGTGTTGAGAATGCAAGATGAATCTTTCATATAGAGCTGGTGCTCTTTTAGAGTTGTACTCTATTCAGTTGTTGCTGAAAAACCCCCAGATTGAAGTCCATAATAAAAAGAAAAATTGTACATACATCTTGTGTTCTTTGTGTTCCTTGTGGAGATGATTTGTTGATGATATGTTGCTGATATATGTTGATGATATGTATTCATATCTAACTAATTATAAATGACAACAATGAGTAATGAGAAAATGTTGAATGTTAACTAAGGAGTTTTTGTGTAAGAGGGAAGTTTTGGGAAAAAGATCCCCACACTCATTCACCCCCCCTCTAAGTGTGGTAGGTGTGTCTAACATAATGCATATTGTTTAGTAGAATATAGATTGGGTATTGGGGAATTGAGAGTGATGTGAGTGGGGGTAGGGGGGGAGGGCCATAGGAGCTTCCACCTTCACGTGGTTGGCCCTGTTAAGTAGAGAAAAAATTATTGGAGCCATTTATTCTTGGAGAAAACCTCTCTCTATTCAACATAGCAACAACATAGTCAATGTTGACTTCATTGTTGGTCCTTCAAATTGAGGGAGGTTTTCTCCAAGACTAGACAACTCCAATAAATTATACTCGAAACCAAGAGGAGCTTATTCAGGTCGTTGCATCTGAGATGTGTGTGTGTGTCACTATTTAATCTCCTCTCATATGGATTTTACAAAAACGAATATCAATGGTGTTTACTATTTGCAATCTTGTCGGTTTTAATTTCTATTAGGATTTATTGACATGTCTTAAACGTATTTTTTGGTTTTTACTAAAAACTAAATATAATTCTGTTTTTATTTACTACAGTATGCAGTTTGCTCATTTGCAGATGCTCTATATGTTGTATCAATGTAATGCTACACATTAGAATATCAAAGATAAGGTATGTCTTGTCTTTTTTCTTCTTTTTATGACTTCTTAAGGTTCCTTTTATTTATTTATTTTTACATTACCATAATTTTTGAGCCACTATGGGGCCAGTCATTCTATCTAATGAACCACACCCAAGTATGTAGCATATACGATTCCCTTTAGTTCATCATATCATATCATATGATTCACACAACTAATATAATACTTCAACTTGATTTTTGTGGTTGTGTATAACTGATCCCTGGATATCATAGTATAAGCATAACCATAATTATGCAATCGAGTATTTGAAATGAATTAGATATACATACAAATAAGTAGAAATTACAAATCATAGGCACCAATGAACCTAAATACTCATCCTGAGTTCCAAGAAGATGAAAATCAAACATCCCAGTAGCCTAAAGGTGGATAGGGGGTTGGGTGTGTTACACCAATGACCTCTATACACTCCTATGATATTTATTACTCTCTTGTGATATTTATTGTAATATTTATTATTTTGTTGTACAGTACTACTTTAGCACCACAGGAAATTATTCCACCCTTACCTCTAGAGAAAGAGAAACTTGAAAATTCTTTAGCTATAGAAATTTATACCAATCTATTAACCGGTGTCATTCCACCAACACTTCGAAGTTGCACTGCACTCAAATCATTGAATCTATCTAAAAATTACTTAGAAGGTTCCATTCGATATTCACTTGGGTATCTACAAAATCTCATGGACTTGGATGTGACCTCAATTGTTTTCATTAACATTAGCACGAAAAAAAAAAACTTTGGAAAGACTTGAATCCCAATGGGAACAATATTAATTAACCAACAAATCATTGCTAACACAAGATGAGATCCAATATATTGCTTATTAAATTTGAGAAATTTATTGTGAACAACAATTACTAGCTAGAAAAAGTTCAAAGACTTGGCCAGATAAACAAGGAATCAAAACTTCAAATTGAAAACCAACCTATCCTCTAAATGAAATATCTCTTACTATCATTTTTCTGAAATATATTATTGTAACATATACAAATGATGACAAAAAGGGGAGTAATTATACTAGAGAACATGGAGAAAATCTAAAATGGGGGCAAGAAATGGTATGGAAGAGGTGTAATACTCATGACACACCCCAATGCTAAGAGAGATAAAACTCAAGTTTTAATAGAAACATTCAAGTTATGTGACAAAAAAAACAATATGAGAACACCTAGACTTTTCAACATTTCAACAATTCTATGGTGGTCATATGTGTTACCCATGATTTTGGTCATCATGATGATGTATTGATGATGGTGTACTTAGGCTCTTCATAAGAACTTTCTCTTGAGAAAAGTTACTTTCATCTCTTCCTAGAAAACTCATTTTTCAAGGAGGGTCGCAGGCTGCTAATACATTTAGGTGCGAGAATGCAAGATTCTCGCAGGCTGCTTTAAGCCAGGGTGCAAACTTCTCGCACTGTGTTGAATAGACAGGGTGCAAACTCTTCCTAAAGCATGGAAAAGATGAATTCTTGATGTTTCTAGAAGGGAATCTTCTAGAAGTATGGGTTGGCATTTGAATGGTTATCCTTGTACTGGATTCCCAGATATTGTGGGATCATTCTTATCCAAGTAACTATCTTATTCTCTCCTATATATTGAGGGAATTCTCATGGAAAAGGTTAAGCAAGATTCATTGGAGAATTGGTGAAAGAATTGGGTGAAGGATTTAGCTGAACAACAGCTCGAAGACTCTAGAAAGTCTATCAAGAGGATTTTATCTTCTTCATACAAGGATTGAGCAAGTGTGTGTGTTGGAGCCAAGGGCCATCGAAAGGAAGCTTGCGACATCAAGGCGATCAGGTTGTAATCTTTACTTTCAATCAATATGATACAGTGGCATGTCCCTTTCCCATAAAGCTATTTCCACTTTATTGTGTAATTCCTTGATCATACACATAGGTTGACTGTTGAATATATTTTGCTATCTTCACTTTGGTTGGTTTGTGTTGTCTTGGTCTTGACTTCACGAGAGCACCGGAGCGAAGCTGGAGCAACAAAGACTCTAGGAAGAGATATAAAGGTATGCTACTTATTCCTTCCTACTAGTTGATTCAATGGTCAAAACTTAGGGAAATAGTCATGTCCTGTCCTGTTGTGTTCTAGATCCAGGTGGATCTAGGGAGATCTGTTAGTGTCTGCACCTACCGATTAGTCCGATAACAAAATGGTGGTCATAATTGTAGTAAAATTTGTTTATTTATTTTTATATAATAAGTGATTGAGGATCTCCAAAGGAGTTAACTCTACTTTGTATTTGTAGGAAAATTAAAGCATGTGTGTGTGCAGACACATTCAATTGGGTCTAGCTCGATGTTTTGGGAGGAGAAATTTTATCCTCCCCACCTAGGCTTAAATCCGAACACATGCATACACACACATTCAATTAGGTTTAACTTGGTGATTTGGGAGGATAAATTTTATTCTCCGCACCTGAGATCAAATCTCGCTTGTGACACATTCCATTCTTTGTGAGCCAAATATTGTTGAAGATGTAAACCATGAGAAATATCTATTATCTCTTATTTGTAGTAAGGTGATATATATATATATATATATATATATTCATTTTCCTAATAAGTTCAGAAAAATCAACTTTAAATTTTAGCAGAGGCACAAAATGATTTGGAACACATCTGGGGGGCTGTTAAATATGGAAGAATAGTTTAAATTGGCCAGAAGGAGTTCTAAAATAGCGGTGATGGAAAGAAATCAAATATCAATGGTTACGATTGCGATCGGGACAAATCAATGACTAGTGTGAATTGCGGGTCTGGAAAGTGCACATAGGTTAATTCCATAAAATGGTTCCGAAATGGAAACCACATATTTTGCAGGTAAAGATGTGTTAGCACGGGGATGATTGCACAACATAAAGTGGTTTACATTGAAATCATTGACTTGCCACTCCAAAAATTTGAATATTATAAATTTGATGTGAGTTTTATTTTTGTTTATCTTTGTCAAAGCGAGAACTAATATTGGAGATGTTGTAACTGTCACCTTCGGTCGAATTTAGAATTCTCAGGGCCATTACCATGTATTTTTTCTTGTTTCCATGGATCCCATCGTGCTCGAAGTATTTGAACAAAGACCAGAAAATAGTGAATAATCCCTAATTGATAGAGATAATGATGTTTGTGACCCTGAATTCACTATTGCCCCTATTTCTCAATTAAGAAGTAACTTAGCTGACATTAACGGGAAAGGTTTGTGATTTTTGGAGTCTGTCCAAGATTCTCTCATTCCGTATGCAACTGAATTGTGTTTTCAATTACCCTAATTTATAGGATGGTGTGTAGAACAATACTCATAGTCAGAGAGAGTTGTAATTGATAAAAAAGAGTCTAAAGTCTCGTGTAAAATTGATGATGTGTCAGTCAGGGAGTCATTAAAAATTCCTAATTCTTTCTCTAAGAATTCTGAACCTTTTGATGAGGAATAAATGATTAGAGTCTATAGGGAGTGTCAACCAGAGATTAAAACTCTTTTTTTAAGAATGATTATCAAGCTTGATCAGTTCCCTCAAAGTATGTCTTTGCCCTTAAGCATCGATATCATGATCGGTGAGGTTTAATGTGTCTGCTATTTGTTAGGTCAAGTTTGAAGTGTTAATAATGATAGATTCGTAGTTGAGGTCATGTTAGGTTTCCTTCTGAAATTCATCCAATCAAAGTCAGGTCAAGTTGTTTGCATTAATTTTGATGAGTACCTAGCTGATACCATCCACAAACAACTAGTAAACTTCCACTATCTTAGACACTTCAGATACTGTACATATCTGATGAAGATTTTTCTCACCAACAACAATGCAGAGATACCTAAAGAAGAAGCAATATCTATTGAAAGAAACAAGACGAATTCAATAATTTTTATCAATAAAGTCATGTCAAAGGCCTAACAGATGATTTTCAATGTTAAATTGCCCATATTTATTGAAGAAATGAGAATTCACCTCTAGAATCCAGAAGAAAGAGTAGGATACTGGACCCTTTTCATAAATTCTACAATAATATGGGTATATGGATTTTATTATTTTCATTATTTGTTGCCCATCTTTTTGACCCCCAAATTTTTTTCTCTAGAGTTCATAAGAAAAAAAATCATCTCTGAAACTGAAAAATTTAATCAAATATCATAGAGCAAGCAATATCACATTTCCTTTTTTGATTGGCCCATTCATTGTAAAATCTAGAACAAGTCTAGCACAGGTTGAGGTAAATCTCAAAGATTTGTTTTTTACACAAATTCCAGGTAAAAAATATGATCCTCATCAGATCATATCTAGGAGGAAAATGAACAAGAATGATCCATATGATCATGAGCCTATTGAAGGCCTGGAGAATTTTGTAAATCTTGAAGAATGTGTGGATTTTGAGGCCCCTGTACAAAAGACACAAACACAACAGAGTATTCCAAAGGTGGTAATTAAGGTTCCAAAATCTAGTACATAGAGTAAGAGGATTGTTTTAGAGGAAATGGAAATAGACCCTGAACACACTGCTAGAAATAAAATGAAAACCATCCAGATAGAGAAATATGTAGACTTGGAGGATGAAGGGCCTAAATAATAAATAGGTTTAGACATGGTGGAGAGTTGCACAAGTGTAATTGAATCCAAAGCTGATCAATTGGAAAGTGAAGGTAGTTCAAGATCCTTCCATAGCCAGAAATACTATTTTTCTCAGGCCTCAAAGGAAACCTACCAGTCAAAGGAAGACTCATCTAAATGGTATGCAGAAAAAAGAAAGGAATCACTAAGTGAGATAATGAATCTAATTCCCGAGGTAAAGAAAGCTTCCCAACGAAAGTCTTCATTATTCACAGTTAGAAACATATAAAGGAACACATTCAACATTGCCATAGCAGAAGAAGATAAGGTATCTGAGATCAAAATAAAGTATGATAATATCATTGCCCCAGATAAGGTTCAATTCCACAAGCAGACTAGCGACCTTCTATACTCAGATTATTTAAATTTCAATTTTAAAAATGCAAAATTAACATCACTAGCTACCAAGCTTGAAGGTCAAATTAGGTAGGAAAAGCAACAAATGAAGCATGTCATATTCAAATAAAGAAACTTGAAGCTGATGGCCCCAAAGCAATGAAATCCTTGTTGGATGAGAAAGACAAAGTGATTCTCAGCCTGAAGAAAAATTTGAAAATGCCTGCTACAGAGCATCCACATACTGTAGAACTTGTAGCATTGGAATAGTTAAAGGAAGCTTTCAAGAAGCAATCACTATATTTTCAGGCTAAATTTATGCAACTAGAAAAGGAAAAATTATAATGGTCAAAAGAAAAGACATAAATGACAACTAGAGTCATAGCTTCGTCTTCTGTTGTACCCTCTGCTACTGAAAGCAAATCAGGAACTGAAGACATTGTCCAGGCAATGTCTCAAGTTATCTTGAATGATGTGGAAATAAAATAATTGAAAGAGAATATCAATAAAATTGAATAAGAGGCACAAAAAAGGGATGAAAGTGTATCACAACTTAAAAAGGAAAATGCAGTCCTTCATGAAAAGGTGAATAAGATAAACACCGGGCTTAAAGGAGAAATTTTGTTACAAGGAACCAAGCACATCATCTAGGACTCCATATCAATTGAGGTTACAAAACTCAGGACATATCTAAATTATGTTAATGATGAGGACAACATTGCAGTTTTGGCTAAACATAGATGCAAAGATATTAATGAAACTTTATCAAAACAACCAATAGAATGGGCCCATAATGCTATCAATCTCCTTAATACAATGCCTTCATCAAGTTTGCAGACAATTGGGGTCAAAGATAGAACTACTTTGATAATATGGGCTAGAGTAATCATAACCAAGCACAACCTCTCCAATTCAGTCCAGAATAAAACAACCCAATTGGAAAAGAGTGTTCATGATTTTAAGGATTTGTTTGAAGAAATATTTATCAAAGGTTTTCCATAATTCTGGACCTCACTGAACGTGTAGGGAAATTAAAATGGAATTTAAATTCTTTTCCATTTTAATTTCCCTACACGTTCAATGAGGTTTTATATGAAATTCCATATATTAAAATTAAATATGACCTAGAAACATCTGGATCCCCTAAAGATCATATACCTAGAAAAATTTGTATATCATAGAAATTTGTATACCTAATAACAATAATAAACTTCTTAATATGATCTTTAGGGGATCCAGATGTTTCTAGGTCATATTTCAGAAATAATTTCTCTCGATGTTTGGGTAAGTGGTGTAACATACCAGGTTATTCCAAGGCATACCTATCCAACCACAATTAGTTATTATTTTCATTATTATGTTCCATGTGGTTTGGTTCTTTGTCTAAGGATTTTGACTTTGTATCTGATTCTTTTTATTTGGGTTTTGAAAACCCTTGATTATTAGAAAGATTGCTTGCAGGAGGAGTTATTGCAGAGGTATTAGGAATCAATCCAAAGGGATGATTAATTTATTATAAGGTTATATCCACTAGGTATTCAACCATTTGTACTAACACATATTCTGATGTAGAAACAATGGATTCGACAACTCCTCTCCTTCGAGGAAGAAAAGGTGTTGTGGGAAGTTCCCCAATAAAATGAAATTCCAAAGATTCTTCCCAGAGGATAGCCTCCCGAGACAATAGGTAAAAGTAATTCACAATGTTAAGTTCTCTAAGAACTAATTCTAACAATAAGCCTTATTGTTTTATTACTTTTAGAGAAAAAATAAGTATAAAATAGGGATAGTGATTCTTCTTCAAAATATATCAAAGGCTGAATATCATTCTAAAAGGGGAGAGTTGCGAAATAAGTTTCAATTCAGCTTGGAATTCAGAGAGTTGTGAAGTAAGTTTCAATTCAGAGAGTTGCGAAGTAAAATTTTGAGACGAAGGTGAGATATCTGGAAACATATGATAAAACTTTTAGAAATTGGTTTGCTATAATTTATGAGATATTCCCGGTGGAAGTTAGGGAATATCTAAGAAATTATATCAAACCAATTTCTGAAAGTTTTACCACATGTTTCCAGATATCTCACCTTCGTCTCAAAATTTTACGATGCAAAACATCCCAGAAAATAAGTTATCATGAAAATTCCAAGTTGAATTGAAACTTATTTCCCAACTCTCCCCTTTCAAAATGATATTCAATCTTTGCTCATCTTTTTTTTGCGGAGATGTGGACTAGCAGTTTTGGAACAACCCGCTTGTCATTCCACAATTAACCTGACACTGACACATAGTCCTCAATGGAAACCGTAGTTTGGATTGCGAGACCACCCTTCAGAATTATCCCCACACAACTTCAAATTCCGCAATGATTCCTGGCCGTCGATTCTGATGGATTGTGATCAAAGTTACTAGTGCCCGCTCTAATTTATTTCGTCACCAATTTTAACTTCTTTGTTCCTTTTTTAATATTCCAGTCAATATATATATATATATATATATATATATATATATATTTTAAATAGATATATTTCGTCGCTCTTGTGACACTCTTCCTAAGTTGTCATTCTTGTGATGATTATCCTCGATTGTTTCTCTTGCGAAAATATTCCTTGGTTGTCATTCAAGCGACGATCTTCCATGGTTGTTGTTCTTGAGATGATTGTCCTAGGTTGTCTCTCTTGCGACGATTTTCCTAGATTGTTTATCTTGCGATGATCTTCCTCAATTTTCGTTCTTGAGATGATTGTCCTAGGTCGTCTCTCTTGCGACGATCTTCCTCGGTTATCGTTCTTGTGGTGATTGTCGTAGGTCGTCTCTCTTGCGACAACTATGTAGGCCATCTCTCTTGTGACGATGTTCGTAGGTCGTCTCTCTTGCGACGACCTTTGTAGGTTGTCTCTCTTACGATGTTATTCTAGGTTCGTCGCACACTCGACGGGATATGATGTGATGTTTGAGGGGGTCAAGATTCTTTGCACTCTCCATGACATAACATCTCAAGAGCATGGAAATGGCCATCGCAAAATGAACCAAATTTACTAGTGTCTGCATTGTCCTGCGTTGCTTTCTTCACTATGCACTATGGTTTCACAAGTTATTTTGTCACCTTGAAGGCTTCCTCTTGGCTTCCTCCTGTAGTGGCTCAAGCTTCTGCACAAAATTCTATTTTTCTGCTATGATTTGATTTATCTTGGTCATCCTCTATGTTGGTGGTAGAGTGTTCATTGTATCTTTGATATTTTGTGCCTTATCTTGCACAGTCTGTAACCTTTGTTATAATGCTTGTATCTTTGCATTCTCCAGCAAATGAGTCCATACTTGTGTGGTTTCTTCATACAAATTCACACATTCTTCATCCAAGCTTTTGATTTTTTCTATTGTCATCATAGTTGTCTTCTCCCTTTTCTATCTTTCTTCATGTGCAGTACTTGGTGTTGTGTGTGCTTCCAAGTCTGTTATTTTTTTGTGGAATCCCTGAATAACTTCATTGATATTCGTCACTTTCTCTTCCAAATAGGAATTTTATTCCATGTATACTTCCAATATATTTCTATATACTTCTTTTACTTCCTAATGAAATATTTCTTGTCTCTATGCCACCTCATCTTGTTCTTTCACTAGTCTACTATATTTGACATGTAGTCTTGCATTTTCCTCATTCACTTTATCCAAATTCATCGTAGTCGAGTCCGCGTGAAACTGAATTTCCTGTGTTACACTTCACTACAAGTTGTGTAACACATTCGATGGTAATTGATATAACACTAAGTCAATATGACTTACTGCCCTCGCTTGCTGCTGCATCTCTATCATGGGTAACTTTAATGCCCCTGCTAATATCTTCATTAATTTGCACTATGATGATGTTGTTGATGCTCTTGATGCCATAGGTTGTGACTCTATGGTCTTGGCTATACTCTCAGTCTGTTCTTATTATCCCATTCTGACTGGTGCTATCTTGGTTTCCTCCAAAAGTTGGTGTAGTGTCGCTATATGTGCCCGCACAGTCATATGTTTCTCCTCATATTTATTCTTAGCTCACACAAATGAATCTTCCGTAACTTTTGACTTGATCGCCAATTTTCTCTAAGTCATCCTTCGTTAATTCTTGAATATCCACTTCCTTGGATGCTTTCCTCTTCTTATGCCTATGCGTTGTTTGTTCCATCAAATGTTCCTTCCTCTTTTCTCCAATAGGCGGTGGGGTTTCCTGAACGCCACTTTCACCATTTCCTTGATCTCCTTGTTCCTCTTCTACTTCTTCTTGATCCTTTTCTGGTTCTTGTGTCTCCTTCTCTGGTTATTTTGTATCCTTTTGTGTTGTTTCGGTTCTTGGGATTTTCCATTTTGCATCCTAGTCATTTACTATATGGTTGATGTCTTATTATGTCAACCTGTAGTGATTCAGAAACCACTATTGATCTATATCTCTCTTTGCTTGCACATACATATGGTGTGGTCCTGCCTTAAATCTTGTGATATGTTTATATGCTTCCACTATCTGAGGTTTTATGCATGGTGTGTCCTATATGCATTGTCAGATAGTCTCCGTGTAGATGTAGAAGGTGATATTATTGTCCAACTATCTATTCTTATGCATAGTATGCCACAAAGACACATATCTTGCTACCAAAAATGGTTTCTACATACCTTCCAAGAACTCTACCTCTTCTGGCTCCCTCCAAGTAGTCAATGAAATTAAAATTAATAACCATGCATAATGGAACTTTGTTCCTTTCTCTTGTGCCTCCCTGCAGTCCATTAAAAACTGATTTACTAGAAATGTTGACTACTTCATCATCACTCCTGTTGTGCACTTCTATGATGCTTCTATAACTCATGCTGGCACTTGATCCTTGCGACATTTTATTAGTAACTTACAGACCAACACCTATTTCACAAATCTTGGTGTATCATCATTGATGCTCACGAAGTCTAATTTGCACGCTCCTCTAAATGTCCCATACTTTTTCTTCATCCATTCTGAGAAGGATTTTTCTTGTGTCTTGTCTGTGAACAATGGTAATGGGTCTTCCACTGCTAAAGGTAATCCTGTAATTTTCACAATGAGTTGAGTGTCAATCAATACTACTCTATCCAACCATAAGAACCCTCTTGTATGCAACTCAATAATAATTTGACACGAATGTTGATCTCCGTGCTTCTGCCAAAATGGGGGATCTATAACAAATTTAGAATGCATGTTCTCTGCAGTCTGGTTTCACATTCCTTAGACTTGATTGTAACTACAAATGAATCTATCTTGGATGATGCACATAGGTAATTATGTGGCGCTAACTCCTGAAAACTCTTCACATCTGCAATGTTATGGCTCGAAAACCTCAAAATACCTACTGCACCCAACATATCTCCTTCAACAGTGACTCCAGGTGGAATCACTGGTGTAACCAAGTCATATTTGGCTTCCTTCTTTAGGATGTCTTTCTTAGCTTTGATATTTATAGGTGGTACATACACTCTAGGAAAGTTCACGAAACTTAGATCTACTTCTTCCACCCTCGGGACTTCTTCCTGCACCAACATTGGTTCCTGCTTAGTCTGTTTTTTATTTATTCCTGATGTAGAATCTCTTTTCTTTGGTGGCGCCATAGCTATCTATAGTTCAGTTCGATCTGCAACTCACTCAACTCTCTCTTTGTAAACTCTGGCTCTTCTCTAGCTCTCTTTTCTTCAAATGTGCATGAAACAATAACCTTTACTCATCACCCCCTCATCTTATTTTATAGATAATTTCGAGTTATTATCTTCCTCTTCACGCCTAAAATTCTCAATCCCATCGAAATTTATTCTCATTCAATTCCTTCGATATTGTGCAATAAATTCGTATACTTCACCAATTCATGTTCTAGATCTTCCATCTTATCAATATATTTGTTGTGGCTTTTCATTTATGACTACGCATTCCCGTCGTCTCTCCATTATGTTCGCTCTTTAATGTTTTTCCCATATTTTATGCAGTTCTTCATCCAGGCTCTTCAATCCTCCTTTCTGCATGCAGTTCCCTTCTTCTTCCTTTTCCCACATTTTCTTGTTCAATTCTTTTTCTGCTAGTTGTACTCTTTCAACAATGCATGATTTAGAACTTCAATCCTTCTTGTCTCTTCAATTATTTATTGTGCCTTGCCTAAAGATCTTTTATTTCTTTTTCTTTTCTTTTATAATACAATATAGTACAAATACTATGGTACACATACTACATGGTCAAGCTAGTGCATGGAAGCACGGTTGTCCCTATACAGTTTCAGTCGACTACCATTGACCAATCCTTCCATGATTTCCCCATTCAATTTTTCCAATTGAACAACACCTACTTCTGTCACAAATCTTATCACATATGGGCCCAACCAGTGCATTTGGAACTTTCCAGGGTGTTGCAAAAAAATTCTTTCATAGAGAAAAATTAAGTCTCCCATCTTGAACTTATTCCGTTTAATATATATTTCATGCCATGCCTTTTCACGCTCTTTCTAAACTTGATAATGAAATCCTACGAAAAAATGGTCTTCCTCCAATTCCATTAACTCTGATGGTATTTTCTCTACTGCACTAGAATTTGTAATCTCTATCAATGTGATGATGCATAGAATCGACACAATGAACTCCATGGGAATAACTGCTTCTTGGTCATACACCAATTGGAATGGTGTATGTCCTGTCAACTTCTTACATGTGGTCCAATATTTCCATAGCATTGTAGGAATCCTCAAATCCCAGTCACCTCGATTTACATTACATATGTTCGTCATTGCATGCTCTAGGATCTTGTTGAATGCTTCCATTGTTCCATTTTCCTGAGGATGATAAGGTGTACTCTTTTGGTGATAAATCTGAAATTATTCTATCAAAGAAACACTCATCTTATTCAAAAAATGAGTCCCCTAATCACTCATAAGGATTCTCATACATCCAAACCTCATAAAAACATTCTCAAAAAGAAACTGTGCAATTGTTTCCATGTCGCAATATCTGGCAGGTTCTGCTTCATTCCATCGGGTCAAGTGATCTATCACAATGATTATATATCTTTCTCTTGACCTTTTTTTTAGTGGATTGATCGGTCCAATGAAATCAACTACCCATTTATCAAAATCCCGCAATGTAACTTACGATACTAAATGCATCTCATCTCTTCTGGAAGGATTCCCAACTCTCTGATAGACATCACAGGTCTGACAGAATTCCTTGGCATCCTTATGAAGGGTGGGCCACCAAAGTATTGCATGTAAAATATTCTGAGTCATCACTTTCCCTGCATAGTGTCCTCCCATAAATCCTTCATGTTCCATTACACATTTTCGAAGAATACCATATGTGCCTAACTTATACAAATTCCCCACTATAAGATGATATTATGTTGCCTTTAATACTAACTGCTTCTTCTACGCAACTATAAATTCAGGTGGGGCTACTCTTCTACTCAAGAACTAGACTATATCTGCAAAGTAATCATCAATAATATATATTGCAAACAAGTGCACATTTGGTATGATGTCATCCAAATTTATTGCATCTTCCCCTATTAATATGTGCAACAAATGATTAGGTCCTGATTTTAATTTTCCCAGCTTCACAATCACTTCAAATTCATACTCCTAAAATAATAACATCTATCTACATATATTCCCCCCCAGCATTGGCTTATTGAATAAGTATCTCAGTGCATAAAGATCTGTGTACATCTTAAAATGTGATCCCAATAAGTAATTCCTAAACTTTTGTAGTGCATACAACAGTTTCAGTCCTTCATGCTCTGTAGTAGTGTAATTATGTTCAGTAGTCGAAAAATTCCTACTGGTAAATGCAATGGGATGATCCAAATCTCCTTCCCATGGATGAGCTAGAACTACACCTAATTCTATAGATGATGCATCTACATGAACATGGAATTCCTTCTTCCAATCTAGACATACTAAAATCGACACGGTAACCAGTTTTGGCTTCAAGGTGTCCAAACTCTGTTGGCATTTCTCATTCCATTAAAACTTGACCTCCTTCTTCAACAACTTTCCCAAAAGGGTTGTGATTTTCACGTATCCCCTAACAAATTTTTTGTAGTACCCCGTATGACCCAATGTCGGTCATAGTTGTCACACTAAAGTAGATGGTGTAAAATTAACAGTAACAACAATTTTCACAGGATCAACCAAAAGTCCTTATTTACACACTACATGACCCAACAAGATACCAAATGGTGCGCCAAAAATACACTTTTTCAAGTTCAAATAAATATGAAACTATCTACATTTGTCCATGTTAGCCTATGGCTTACCTTTACCAATCACTAAGTCTAAATTGTCACCTATATTTGTATTATTCATTTAGGATATTAGTAATATATCCTCAAGTGATGACTAATGATTTAGTTAAGATTTCCTAGCCTATTCATCATGCATGATTTTAGGATCTAGAGCAAATCTCTCTATGAGGTGGCATCACCCATTGTACTATAAATATGTAACATTGGAGTGAATACATTTGCGTGTTGGCTAGTGAGACTTTTCCACCATCTTGTTGTTCATGTCTATATTTTATCAATTGGTATCAAAGATTCTTATGCCTTAAGGGCCTGGTAGCACCATGGTAGTTTTCCATGGAGAATTTTCAATGGAATATTTTCAATTTGAGTTGATGGATGATGCCTACTCTCACATGTAAAATAAAATCTAGTGGGATACGAGCATTTGAGATTTCATTGCATTTGGAGGGGTGTCTGAAGTTGGATATGCATGAAGAAGTGGATGATGAAAGAGGAGTAGTAGTTTTCTACGGATTAAAGGTCCAACATTTGGATCCCTGCACTCCCATAGATCTACAACAAAACTACTAGATCTAGTTTTGTGTAGTGAGAGGCAATGCTAGCGACCCAACAATTCAACAATCTACCTCATCACCCAATGATCCAACGATCTATTTCTTCACCCAACGATTCATACCAGTGATCTTATCTGCACCAGTAGATCGACCCAAAATCACTCTCGTTCGTAGTGTTAGACTATGTGGCAGACATATTCCACGCTCAAACATCCAGTGACCATGAATATTTTATTGTGCACACCGTTCAAGGATTCAGAGATCGATCCACAACAATTCGCCTCAGATCCATGCCCAAAATAATAATGGCAACAATCTTTCATATCCCACGCTGATATATTTGGAATCCCATGCGTCCATCTCATGTGAATGATTCAACGCTTGAAATACAACACCACAAGTGAAATATTCAACAAGTGGAATATGGAATCATCGATGAAAGAGGTTTTTCAACACTATTGCTTTACTATGTTAATTTTCAACTTTCATCATTTTCCTCAGTGATTGGATTCGATGTCTTGGCTTTGATTTTGATAGAAATAGGGTCTCATTTCATTTCAAGGACTCTGGATTTATTTATTTATTATTATTTTATTTATTTATTATTATTTTTTTTTCTGTGTAATTTTCTAACAATCCAACGATTCAAGTGATCTGAGATATTTTCAGCGATCTACATCATTTTTGATGGACCACTTCTTAGTCTCGTCTTGATCTACGTGCACCTTCACCACAAATCTACATCAGTGATCGATCCACATTCTCTGTTGTAATCCGATCAACACAAAGATCTGCCCAGGGCTATTTGCACCTGCACGAGTGAAATGTTCATCAATCAAGCTCTAAAAATTCTCCCTTGATCTACAAAGATCTGAAGTATTTGTTGTGTGCCAATTTCACCATATCTAGATCCGCATGCGTCGGTTCCTTCCGTCATTGTTGATTGGATAATTGCGCGTAGAGAAAAAGTGTTGTGCGGTTTCGATGTTACAGTGTTAAAAGCGATTTCATTGTTTCCATTGATCAAGAAAGGAAGGAAGCCCACGCTCCCAAAGGATTTTTTCCAAGGAAATGTAAAGATAAAAATTTAGTATACATGACTTAGATCTCTCAAGTTTCAATCATGTGATGTTGTGGATATCTGCCTGTGTGTTTTTCTGGTAAAAATAAATGCAAATGGGCACATATCTATCTATATGTCTACCATTATCTGTTAAATTATACAGACATGAGAATTGATTAGAGGCCAATTTTCAATGGATGACAATAGGAAATGTTGCAGCCAATTTCGAGGAGGAGAAAATCGGTCATTGTTCCCTCTAGGCCCAATAGCAAAGCCCCAGGTTCAAATATTGAGAAAGTGAGAAGGTTAGATAAATCGCCTCTAAATCCTCAAAATATTCTCATGGCCTTGCACACAATTCCTCGTAGACTTGTAAATACGAATGGTTACTAGCTGGTGGTGTTGATCTAGAAAATGTTATCCAAGCGATATCAATTCTTAAACCAGATGCAGTGGATGTATCTAGTGGGATTTGTGCACCTGATGGTATTCAGAAGGATCATGCTTGTATTTATTCATTTGTGAATGCAGGACATAATCAAGTGGGGATCAACCACTAGTTACAAAGGGGAACTACAACGAATTTCTCATTGGTTTCCTCAACTTTTTTACTAGGTGATTTTCTCAACATATCCAAATCTCTTCACAAATGGTGTGAACAGATCCAAATATCTTCACAAGTGGTGTGAACGGTGGTTTCAAGTTCGAGGGCTTGTTTCCTTGGTAAAAGTAGAGAGAGATATTGAAACATGTGTAACCCTCTCTTTGAATATCCATGTGATATCAAGAAAGAGTTTAGGATTACTTCTTATTGTATTTCGGCACACTATTTTGATCACAAGGGAATCCATAATAAAATAGATTATTTTTGCTTGTGTCCTAGATCTTCCCAAAATTGAATAAGGGGATCTTAGGTACACCTTGCATAGTGTGTTGTGGTGAAATTTTCATGGAGGCTTATATTGTTTACTGTCTAGTTTTGACATAAACAAACTTACAATTTTTAACATTTAACACAACACACACAAGCTCAAGCACAATGTTACTCATGCACATGCATTCAAGCAAAAGTAATGTAAATCAAGCATCAATAAAAAATACTAAAGAAATGAACAAGTCAAGCTCGTAATGAAAGGAGAACTAGACTCAAAAGCATCGACAACACATTCAAATTTGAAGAGTAATTCAACTTCAGAATTAGGATTTATTGTAACTTGCAAATAATCCTTTTTAAAATTTACTTGTCTTTTTGAACTCAAGTTGAGTTGAATTGAATTTGTCATAAGGTGCATTCTCGGTTGATCCCGACACCCAAGAGACTATTTTCATTTTGAGTCGAAATTGACAAGGTTGAGTAGTTTAACTCAAATAATTGTAATCAAGTTTTTGGGTGCATTTTCGGTAGTATCCGACACCCTCAACTTCTTGGAAGAAAGCAAGTGAAGTTCAAGTGAGTGAGTACAAGTGAGCATGAAACAAAATCAAGCAAGCGTGAAGTTCAAGCGAGCGATTAAAGTGAGTGAGTTGCAGATAAGCCTTCTTCTGTCGAGTCAAATTGTAATAAGGATCTACCTGCACAAGGAGACCTCCTTTAGTGTTTTGAAATGGCTCGAAGTCTCGAATTATTATTGTTACTGAACACTCTAATAAACACCACTAAAGACAACACAATAATATTGAACAAAGAAACTCTTCAATCAGTGCTAAATTGTTTGCAAGTGATGCAAGCTAAAGTTAGACTTCTTCAAGCACAATCCCAACTATTGAATGATAAGTTGATAGAACTCAAAAGTCAACAACCAGTGAAGTTTTCTGAACTAGTTTTTGTTCAAAAAAACCCTCTCTATGATGATAATGATAATGATGATAATGATGATAATGATGATGATGATAATGATGATCAACAGTCAGTGAAGGAGAACATCAACAAGCCAACTTCAGAAAATGAATCGCAAGAAGAAGATGCCAAAGCACAAAGTGATACAACAAGTATAAGTGAAAGTAAATGTGAAGCACATCATCAAGTACAAAATGATAATTCCAAGAGGATCATCAGACCTTGGGAAGAATTACACTACAATAGGAATCGACATGGCTTAGGATATGAAAATCAAAACAATTTTCATATTCCAAATTACTCCAAACCAATTTTGTTTGTGAGCGCTGGATTCCTTCAAGAAAATTCAACTTCAAATGTCGAAGATCAGGATGTTACGTGATAACATTGTAATCGAGTTGATCACAAGGAGAATCAATGTTTTGATATCCATCCTTGCCATCATTGTGGTAAGAATAACTATTCTTCAGACATATGTTCAACACTGAAGAAACCTGCAAGATTGAAGATTCACTATGAGTGGATTGATCCTTGGCAGTGGTCATCAACAACCAAGCAATTATATAAGTCTTACCAAAGAATTCAATCTCGAGTAAAGGCCAATATTGTATCACATAACATTTTTGTACCTCACATAAGTGGTCCCCTTATGGCGTAGCTTTCGAGCATGACCCTCACGTGATGAGATAACATGTGGTTGTCTTCGCATGCCCACTTGGTGTTGTACTCAAATGGAACAAGTATGGTACTCTCTTGAGCATAGAAGGAGGGAGTACCATGATGAAACTCTAATACACCTTAAGGGGGGGAGTTCAAAATTTCAGTGATGATGGTTCATGAAACCACTTGTGGTCTCTCCTTTCAGCTGACAAAGGGGGGAATTGATGATGAAATTGGAGATGGTTGTTAGACAAATTTTTTTGACAATAACAAACATCAAGTATGCTAGATGGGCATGAAATTTTCCAAATGGGAAACTTCGGTCTGTAGATGAAAGACTTCAACATAATTATGGTTCAATAAGTTTAAGTTGAATCATACATAATTGGGATGTTTATTTTTATTTTGAGAGAAATGATGTGGACGTTTGGTTCACATAGATGGTCATTTGACCTAGAAGAGGACAAGAGGATCCTTTTGCATTGCATCTTGGCATTTGGTTGAGTTGTCAGGAATTTTCAGGGATGCGTCAGACTAGAAGATGATTTACTTTTCTTGGTTCACTCTCATCATATTGGAGTTTACATTAAGTGAACAAATTGCTTGCATCCTGGCTCACTTGAATACATAGTGATATTTTCCAGAGATGGAAGAATTTGGCATGATTATGATTCTATGACTTGCAATTGAATCATACACATTATACATTGGGATGTTGTTGGACACCTAAAAGTGTCAAAATTGGTTAGTGGTCATCCAAAAACCATCATATACATGGTATCAATTGGTTAGTGGTCATCCCAAACCACATATTCAGAGAGCACTTCAGTGATACACTGATAGTAGAGTGGTGATACTACATGTTCGCCAATTAGCAGAAGACATCAGATTCTTCTAGCTAAAATACTTGGCAAAATGATCAAATTATCAAGCAATCGATGAATGTTCAGATATTGTAGTTGTTCACTTCCATATCTCAGCTCTCTTCTAGTTCATTTCAGATGAACCATTCAACATCCATATTGACGATTTTTCAGGCAGTTCTTCATTGAGGCTGAACACCAGAGTTTAAGTATGAAGACTTGGAATTGATACCGGTTTATGCTTTATTGTTGGTATTATTGATCGGACTTGTGATTTAGAGGGGGATTGTTAGCCTATGTCTTACCTTTACCAATCAATAAGTCTAAATTGTCACCTATATTTGTATTATTCATTTAGGATATTAGTAATATATCCTCAAGTGATGACTAATGATTTAGTTAAGATTTCCTAGCCTAGTCATAATGCATGAATTTAGGATCTAGAGAAAATCTCTCTATGAGGTGGAATCAGTCCAACATTAAGCGCAGAGTTTCAATATAGTCCTTCAACAAATTGAACACTATCCAATAATCCAAGTATACTTCTAGGAACTTATGAATAAAATCTTTAAAAGTTGCGAAAAAAACTCAAGAGAATATTGTTGGTGCATTTTTTGATCCAAAAGGCATGACTGTATACTAATAAAATTCCCATTCCATTTCAAATGTTGTCTTATTTCTATCCTCCTGTGCAATCTTAAACTACTGATACCCATAGAATCCAACAATAAATGAGTAAGATTCATGTCCTCTTACATTCTCCAAAACTTCATCTATAAATGGGGTAGGAAACAGGTCATGTAAGCAAGCATAATTCAATTTCCTCTGATCTATGCAAATTCAAATTCCTTTGGTTTTATTATCTTGAACTACCATTGGACCAATCCACTCTATCTTTATTATAGGTTCAATAATTCTCGCTTCCGACATAATATCTATCTCTTCTTTCACCTTCTACTTATATAGTGGGTTCAATCGATATGGTCTCTTCTTCACTACCTTGGCATCTGACTTCAAATGGATCTTGATCTCTCCTATCTCCCCAACAATCCCTTTCATCTATGAAAATGTAGTTGGAAAAAGGTCCTAGTATTCATGCAATAAAGCAGTAATCTTCTCGACAGTTTCTTCATTCCAATAATATCCAATGTTTGCAAAATTGGGCTTATCCTTCATACCAATATTCACCTTGTGCATTTTCAACAATTTTTCATACACAATAGATTCAAGCTCAGGACTCTCTATTGTGTGCTCTTCTTCAGTTTCTAGTACTTGCAAATTTCTCGGGTCTTCATCTTCCTGGTCTTCTCCAACAATGTTATAGCATTCCAAAGCCTCTTGAATAATCATAGAAGATATGGGTGCACTACATAAGGGTACTGGTCTCATCGAATCTTCTGATGAAAAAATATTTGTCTTGATAATCTGAAGAGTTTTATCTATCGAAGGGGCATCATCTTCAAATTTGAAAGTTACCATGAAGTTGCAAGTCAAATAATCCCAATATGTTGTTCGTCTACGTACTTCCAATTCTAAGGACCAGTTCCTCAAGATCGTATCCAGAGTGTGTACAAACAAGTGTGTCCATTATTGCTTAGGTATTGATCTCCATGTCCCAGTGCATTGTGTAAGATGATTTGTAGTAAAACTCAATCCAATATACTTTTGCGCAGTATATTATGTCTCAAATCTTACCTGTAACAACCTTCTGCATTGCTGCCAATTATCTATACTATCCTTATGCACAAACCACCATCTTGCAGAAGTCACTTTCAATGCGAAATCTAAAGCTAACAATCTCTTTTTTTTGGTACCTTCAATTCAAATTCCTTTACAAAAGAATATATATCTGTTAGTCCATCATACTTCAGGAAATCACATACCTCAGTTCCTGATCTAGGATCTTTTTATCGAAGTGACTTATAAATATTTATATTAAATGAGCATAAATTAAAGTGCACCATTAAAAAAGGAAAAACTCAATAACGAAGAGAACTAAGCATAAAATCTGAACACAAAAACTTGATAATGGAGTTCGTACCTTGGGGAATACATCTTTGGGTCCTGCTCTCAAATGGGTAAGCCTTTTTATTAACTCAAAAAAATAATTTGGAAAAATACATAAGTATACCTCATTTTGAAATCAAGCTGCAGAAGATTTGCTCATATCATCAAATTGACAACACCATTGAATTCATGGCATCGAATTACCCAAAAATGACCGTATCCACACCTCAATTCGACTATGGTACTCCCAGGACCAAGAAAAATTTTGTCTCAATTTCCGTGCCCTGCAACCTGCAATTAATTCCGAAAAAAATTCCTCGTAAACCATGCCTGGCCGTACCGTCACGCGCCTCCCCTCTGCACTGGGAAGATTTCAATTTTTAAATAAAAATTGCTACGATGTTAACAACAGGGCCATTTGTCCTAGTGGTTGACGAACTATAGTTAAGGATATATAATGGGGGAGATCCTGGGGTTGATCCCGTGGGCCTCCCCTTTTGGGCGTTTGTTATAACTTATATGAAAATATAAATATATGGTTCCGCCAAATTTAGAGGTAGTTTGGATAAGTCCGTTGGGCCGCCAGATTTGGTGGGGTTCCACCAAATTTGGCGGACCCGCCATTTTTTTTTTTTTTGAAATTCAGTTCTCAAGCCCTCATTGGGCATTTTCCCACTGCCATGTGGCAACCCATGACTGGGCCACGTGGCAGCCAACCATTGGGCCATGTTAACCAACTGTACAATCACATTCCATGTCAGCGTACGGTTTGCCACCTCATTTTGCACATCATCTTGCCACTTCACCATACGGTCTGCCATGTGGTTGCACGAACTGCCACATGACACTTTTTCATTGGTCCACGGATCGACTCGAAAAATCCAAAATTGAGTGACACGTGGCAGCCTCTGGTGCTACCACATCACCATGATGATATCAACATGACACATGTCACCTCTTGTGTGTTCCACGTACACTGTAAGTATGTTGATGTCATTCGTACTGATGACGATGTCAACAATACAGATGTTGACTCATACCTTGTTGACTGGGCTAGGTTGACCAAACTTTGACCACAAATATCTTTTGATCCGTAACTCCGTTTGATGAACCGTTTACGTCGTTGGAAATATTGTGATGCGTTCTTCGCAATGATTCTACTTTCACTGAGTTTTTATGCTAAGGCCATTATGAGATTCCTAAGTTGCTTCTACGAGTTCTGAGTTGTCCTTAGTATTCTATGGATCCATTTTGGATCAGTTCCAATCCATCATAACACACGGTTAATATTAGCACATCTCCTTGTAGATACTTCATGTAATCCTTGTTTCTAATTCTCCAGGGATTCTTATGAATCAGATGCACAAGAACTAATACTTCACCAATTGAGTGCACCATTAGCAGTAGGATTAACATATTCATCCATCCACACGGTCACATTATAAAGGTTATCGATCTCTTTTCACTTTGTCGGTTCCACATATCGTCTTCCTTCCGTGGGATCCAATGGCACAATAACTTCCCAGTCTCCTGCTTCAAATATCATTTGTATCTTCTTCAAATAAATAAGGGTATGGTTTGTAGATTTTAACCTTGTACAATATTTACTACAAACAAATTTTCAGTAAAAGAACAGAAAATATACAATGGAAAATACAAACATTACACATATATTTTTTCCCTGGAAACCCAAATCGAGGAAACCAACATATTCTATATTCATTCATAGTGATACATTGTTTACAATACAATATACATATAGGAGCCAATGACATCCAAAACCCTAACCCAATGACTTGGATTAGTCAACAACCCTAATTCCTTAAACCGAAAATAGAAAAACCATTGAAAAAAACCATGTGCCAAAAAATAGCCCAACAATTGAAATGAAAATCGAGGTAACACAAAAAACAAGGCAAAATGCGACATGTTTCCTGAGGCAAAAAAAAATTCTTGGGGGTGCAAGAACTGATACTTCGCTAATTCTCCAAGAACTAATACAAACATTACACATATATTTTTTCCTTGGAAACCCAAACCGAGAAAACCAACATATTCTGTATTCATTTATAGTGATACATTTTTTACAATACAATATACATATAGGAGCCAACGACATCCAAAACCCTAAACCAATGACCTGAATTAGTCAACAACCCTAATTCCTTAACCAAAAATATAAAACCATCGGAAAACACCATGTGCCAAAAAACCGCCGAACAATTGAAATGAAAATTAAGGTAACACAAAAAACAAGGCAAAATGGGACATGTTTCCCGAGGCAAAAAAAATTTCTCAGGGGCGCTGCACCCACCACCCCCCTTAATCCCCCTTGTGCACCTGACGTAACACAAACACTACTACTCGTGCAAAGAATATAACACATACCCAACATTCTCCCACTTGTTTTTTTCTTTGTATACATGGGGTTACAGGGTTACATAGTCAACAATCCAGGGCAACAATGCCCATGGATTCTCTACACCAAGAGAACTTCTCAGTGCTCACATATTTTTTTAATGAATCTGCCACATTCTTCAAAGTGTCCACCTTCATCAGAAATACTTTCTTTTCTTCAACCATGTCTCCCACAAAGTGATATTGAATATCAATATGCTTTGTATTTGAATGATAAGTCAGGTTCTTTGCCAGAAAAATTGCACTTTGACTGTCACAATCTATCTTTACAACTTGATGTACCAACCCAATACCTGAACACAATATTTGTAACCATACTGCATGAGTGGTTTCCATTCAACTTCTGTAGTTGAAAGTGCCACTACAACCTGTATTTTTGTCATCCAACGTATTGCTCCTCCAAACAGGTTAAACACATACCCACTTGTATATATCCTACAATCCAGATGTCCAGCCCAGTCTGCATCCACAAATCCATGTATATCCAATACTCTGTCCAATCCCAGTCTTCCTTGGTAGCAAAATCCATAGCTAGAGGTGCCACACAAATACCTGAAAACCCTTTTTGTTGTTGTCCAATGCTCCTTCCTTGGTTTTGACATATACCTGCTCAAAACTCCCACTGCATGTACAATGTCTGGGCTAGTACAGACCATTGCATACATCAAACTTCCAATTACACTCGCATATGGAACATGAGACATGTACTCCTTCTCTTCATGTGTCTTGGGACACTGATCCGCAGATAATTTTACACCAATAGGAATAGGAACCTTGACCAGTTTACATTCCTACATATTAAACCTCTGCAATATTGTCTCGACATATTTCTCTAATTTAACTAGAGTTTCCTCTTTTTTCAATCTATTTTAATTTCCATGCTCAAAATGAAATTTGAAGCACCGATATCCTTCATGTCAAATTTAGAGGAAAACTGAGTTTTCACATCCTAGATAATTTCCTTGTTGTTTCCTATCAGTAACATGTCATCCACATACAAGACCAAATAAATCAAATGATCACCAATTAATTTAAAATACACACAATGATCCTCTTTGCTTCTTGTGAACCCAAGTCCCAACATATAAGTATCAAATTTTTGATACCACATCCTTGGTGTTTTTTTAAACCATAAGGACTTTTTCATCTTGCATACCAACTCCTTCTTTCCCTTCACAACATAACCTTCTGGTTGCTTCATATAGATTTCTTCTTCTAGATCCCCATGTAGGAATGTTGTCTTCACATCCATCTGTTCTACTTCAAAATCAAATGTCACATCAATAGATAACATAAATCTTCTAGAGGTTAATTTGGCAACATGAGAAAAAATCTCACCAAAATCAATTCCCTCAACTTGGGAATAACCCTTTGCTACTAAACGATCTTTGTATTTCTCCACTTTTCCTTCTGCATTCAGCTTCTTTTTAAATACCCATTTTCTTCCAGTGGGAAAATACACTAGATCCCAAGCCTCATTCTTATCCAAGGCTACCATTTCTTCGTCCATGGCCTTTTTCCAGAGATTACCATCCTCTGAATCCACTGCCTCTATGCAAGTTCTAGGATCATCATCAGTAATAGACAAATCAAAATTTGAATGGAAATTAGATGGAGTATACCTTTCTGATAGCCTTCTTTCTTGAACCAATATCCCCAATACTAGAGTATGAGGATCGTCTGCTTCCGATTCATGTTCTTCTATAGAATCTAATTCATCATCCTTTAAATCAAACTCTATTTTCTCGGGTTCTTCCTTACTTGGTAGGACTTCCTGTTTAACAATATCCTTCATTTCTCTAAATACCACATCTCGGCTAAATACTACCTTCTTATATTATGGTTTCCAAAGCTTATAACCCGTGAGACCATCTTTATATCCAATAAAGTTACACTTTTCAGCCTTCTTATCTAGCTTACTCATGTTTTCCTTTGGAACATGAATGTATGCATCACAACCAAATACCTTGAGATGTGTGAGAGAAGGTTTCTTACTAGTCCATACCTCTTATGGAGTCTTCTCATCTAGTGCTGATGAGGGTGATCTGTTGACCAGGTAACATGTAGTACCCATTGCCTTTTCCCAGAATTCTTGCCCTAACCCGACACCACAGAGCATGCACCTTTCTTTTTCCATCAACATCTTGTTCATCCTTTATGCAACTCCATTCTGCTGAGATGTATATGGAGTAGTATTCTTCCTTGCTATACCGCACTTCTTACATAATTCTTCAAATTTATTCCCGTGGATCTCTATGCCATTATCTGTCCTCAACACCTTAATTCTTTTGTCTGTTTGATTCTCAACAAGATCCTTAAACTCTTTAAACCTATCAAAGACTTCATATTTCTTCCTGAGGAAATATATCCAAGTATTCCTTGAGAAGTCATTTATAAATGATACATAGTACATAGATTTTCCCAATGATGGGACCGATACAGGTCCAAAAGCATCACAATGAACTAGATATAAAATTCCTTCTGCCCTCGATGCACCATAAGGGAATCTTACCCGATTCTACTTCCCATATACACAATGTTCACATAAATGAAAATCCAGACAGAAGTTAGATATACCTTCAACCATACCTTTACCGTGTAGTAGTCGAAGACCCTTCTCTCCAATATGCCCCAGTCTTTGATGCCACAACATAACCTTTTCTCCATATACTGTAGGAGTTCTTTCTTATTCAAATCCAATATCAGGAACAATGGACCTATTACACCCATCACTAATAGTGCTTCCTTGCATCTTATATAGAGTTCCAAACCAAACTCCCTTCAACAACACCATTTTTCCTCAAACCATCTTACAGGTTTCCTTTTCAAATATTGTTTTTACCCTTGCATCGTCCATTTTGCTTACAAAAATCAAATTTCTGGCCAAACCTGGTATGTGCAGAACACCGGGTAGTGTTATAATCCTTCCATATATGAGTCTCAACTTGAATTTTCTTCATCCTATGATTATGGTTGTCGAATCATCACCTAGAAAAACATTACCTCCATCATACCTTTCATATTCACAGAACCACTCCTTGTGGGGAGTCATATGAAATGATGCACCTGAGTCAGCCAACCATGCCTCATGATCTGCATGTGTGCTTGAAGAAGCCAAGTACACATCCCTTCCTTCTTCCTTGGATGTCTTTTCTTTTGTAGAAGGATATTCTTCAGATCCCTTCTTTTTCTCAACTTTGGATCTACACTGCATCTTGTAGTGCCCCTTTTTTCCACATCTCCAACATACCTTTAAAAAATTTCCATAATATTTAGATCTACCCTTAGAATTAGATCTCCCACTTGATAACTTAGATCTATTTCTTTTCTGGGAGCGTATTGCAAATAATGCGTCTGTGCTCTATCCTTCCATATTATTCCATCTCAGCTCCTCTGAAAACAAGGAGGATACCACTTCATCAAACTTCAAGGAAGTTGTATTTCTACCTATGGACACAACCAGACTATCCCACGAGTCTGGTAAAGAAAAAAGTAAATTGATACAATTATCTTCATCTGAAATTTTAATCTCAACAGATACTAACTGACTTACCACAATATTGAAAGTTTTCAAATTCTCTGCTACCGAGTCTCCATCTCTCATGCTCAGATTATACAACTTCTTTCTCAGGAATAGTTTATTTACTAGGGACTTAGACTAATACAAATTCCCCAAATTATCCCATAAATCATTGGTTGTAGCTTCCTCTCACACATTTAGTAATACTAAATCTGAGAGACACAGTCAGATTGTGCTCTTTGCCTTCCGATCCAACTTTTTCCAGTCATCTGCTAAATTTCCTATAGGTGCAGTACCTGGATCTATAGAGATCCATTGATCTCTGTCCACCAATAGATCTTCCATCTTGAGCTTCCACAACTCAAAACGTTTCCCATTAAACTTCTTGATCTCCATTTTTGAATTGCTTGCCATTTATTTTCACCTGAAAAATTATTACCATGGATCTCCCACTGTAACAAGGCTTATCACAATCTCGAGCCAAATCCTTGACCACAAAGGTGTCCCCTTGAAGCCAACAAAGCTCTGATACCAAATGTATATTTTAACCTTGTATAATATTTACTGCAAACATATTTTCAGTAAAAGAACAAAAAATATACAATGACAAATGAAAACATATTTTCAGTAAAAGAACAAAAAATATACAATGACAAATACAAACATTACACAGAGACATTTCCCCTGAAAACTCAAATCGGGAAAACCAACATATTCTATATTTATTCATAGTGATACATTGTTTAAAATACAATATACATATAGGAGCCAACGACATCCAAAACCCTAACCCAATGAGCTGGATTAGTCAACAACCCTAATTCCTTAACCAGAAATAGAAACCATTAGCAAAAACCATGTGCCGAAAAACCTCCCAACAATGGACATGCAAATCGAGGCAACACAAAAAACGAGGCAAAATGCGACACGTTTCTCGAGGAAAAAAACATTTCTCGGGCAAAGAATATAACACATACCCAACATGGTTATCAAAATCCCAGTCGATTCCAAGTGATGATGGATAAGGTTTACTACCATCTACTATCTCAATTACTTCAAATTTTGTTGTGTTGTGCCTTCCATCGATATTAACATTCACCCCTGTCAGTCTTCCAATTAGAACAATATTGTGGTGATTTTATAATGTCAACTAATTAGGTGACCAGATAAACTTTGGTTTTCCCATCGTCTCCCATGTATGCTTCGGAAGGAAATTCACATCAGATCCCAGATCTAAGATGATATTATCCATATCATAGTCTCCTATATGTGCATTAAGTTAGAATTCTCTATTCATCCTTTTCTTGTGTTTTACTCAGTTAACTACTCTTTGTCCAAAAAGTGCTTCTTTATCTAGCACACACTGACTGATCATCCTACACAGTTCATTTAATGCACTTTCATCCTTCATTATCTCTAAACAACTTTTCAAGAAACTTTGCAGAGTACTTACCTTCTCAACTTTCCTTTCTGAGTGGTCATAGACTGGAGGCATGTCATACACATGTTGTGAAGTTGATGCTACCCACTTTGTTTCTAGTAGTTCCTTCCTTTATTTATTATATGTGTGTCTCTCTTTTCGAGGATAAAAATTTGAAGGAGGATATACTGCTTTCCTAACCCATTGGTCAGTCTAAATTTATTTTTATGTCGCATCAGTTCTTGTTCTTTCTCCTCTGTGCGTAACTGCTTCTACCTTATGTCGATCGTCATGCTCTTCTACTACTTTCATTTGCACATTATAGTTCCTCTTCTCCTTCCACTTCACGATCAACTACGAAACATATTCTATCACATGATCCAACTGTCTACAGTATGTGCATGTTATACAGGGATTCGAACAATCTCACGCCAAATGCCCAGGATGGTTACAATTATAACATATATTCAAACCTATTCCTTTGTCAAATCCTCCTCTTCCATGAACTATGAATCCTCCTCTTCCTCATTGGTTGTAACCTATCAGAGTATTATACTGTGGTACCCCTCCTTGCGGTCCTTCCTCCACTTGAACTCTGTATGCAAATGCGATACACTCCCTCATTAGATCTAGTGTGTGACATTCCTTTTCGTCATGTCCCATGGACTTACAAAAATTACAAAATAGGTTTATGGTAGTGCTATGATACTTCTACATCAACGGAAAAGAAGTAGGATGATGACCCATAATTTTTCATATCTCAAACCATACTCCTCTTGATGGGGACAAGAGATTCATAGCTCCCATAGTCAAATATTATTTAAATGTTGGACATTGGTTTTTATGTTGACCTTTTGTTCTACATGTAACACACTATACTTATTCTCACTTTTCCTTTCCTTTAGAAATCTCCTACAACTAAATTCTCAATGTTACTAACTACGACTGAACCTGATCCATCCATGTTCCATTATCTCTTATAGGGGATGCTTCCAACTTCGTGGATATCTCTAGTGCTTCTAACGACGACATAATCTTATGTTGCATCAAAGGGTGGTGTATATGTGGAAATAATATTGAGATGAACCATTCTATATGATGTTCACTTGGAATCTAGAAGGCCAACCGATCCTTTAATATCTTCAATCTCTTATCAAAATCCTATATTGATTCATTCTGCAACTGCTTGAGATTTTTTAGTTCTGTAATAAACAATGTCTCAGAATTCGGCTTCTGGAACTCTTTTAACAAGGCTTTCCTGATGTTTGCCAATGTTCTAGTTTGTCCCATAGGTGCAGTAGATCGATACTTCATATACCAGAGTAATGTGCGTTCTATGAATGTTGTCACTAACTATGTGATCTTTGCATCGCCATCCTAGACGTTCTTCATGGTCCATATTTCTTCAAAGACAAACAAGTGTTGTTCCATATATTCTAAACCTAATATGTGGAAGACATGTATTCTCAAAGTGGGGTCTAACCCTACCATTATGTACTGCATGGTATTATTCCCTGGTGATGCTATTTGAAGATGGGTTGTTGTACTAATTCCACTACTCTGACCACCTTTACTGTTATCATTGCTTCCTTCACTAACTATAATTGAAAAAATTTCATATCTTACCTCATACCTTGGAGACGCACACGGGGTCATGGGTTCGAAATAGAGTCTGGATTGAGTGGTATGTAATTGTATCATTTGGGAAGCACTAGAAATTGAAAATCATCCTAATAATTTCAATCACAAGGATGTTATAAACTTAGCCAATTGAGCTAACAAACCTCTTCCTTTTCCTTCCCTTCTATGCATGGTATTCCTTCGATCTAGAGTACTACACCAATGTCTCTTTCCTCAAACTCATTGTGCTTCCCTTCTCTATTAGCCACAGTCCTCTTCCTATTGTATTGAAATATTTTACCACAATGCAATACTCCAATCTCTTCTTCCATCACATAGTATTCTTGATATGGATTTATGAGCGGAATGAAATGAATAACATACTGAATACAATAACATAGAGATAAAAATAGATATCCAGTGAACAATAACTTCTATTGAATAAATGAAATAGGTTGACATTGTAAAACTGTAGAACTGAAACAACTTGCTCGAATGGTGGTAGCTATCTCTTAGAAGAGATGTGGCTGCTATGCCCATCCATCTGAGTAGAATGATTACAATGAGGCCCCAAAGGCCTTTTTAAAATTACTCATGAATGCCAAAATATCATGGAACTGTTTGTGGTTGTGTTGAATCTTCTCAATGAATCTGGTGGCTTTGTTGGCCTCAGACTGAACATGGGAAGATTCTTCCTATGTGGTGGCAAGAGGTAATGCCACATCAATGGGACCCAAGGGTTGGAATCCCAGCCCCACCTAAAATGGGCTATGGCCGGTGGAGCTATGGAGAGACCTGTTGTAGTTGTGATGAACATAGGGGAGACTCTCATCCCAGGTATGCAGATGCTTAGAGTTGTATATGCGTAGGATGTGCACAATCATCTGATTGATGAACTTTATTTGGCCATCAGTTTAGGGGTGGAAAGTAGTGGATTTAGTGAGCTTGGTGTCCAACATTGACCAGAGACTTGACAACAATGTGCTGAGGAACCTGTTGTCCTGATCATAGATGATGGTCTATGGTATCTCAAAATGGACCCACACTCATTCAAAGAAGAGCTTGGAAATATCTCCCATTTTGATGCTCTTCTTGTAGGCTGTGAGGATGACCATCTTTGAAAACCGATCAACTACCACAGATACACAATCATTGTCATGCTTGGTGGACGGAAGGCCGGACATGTAATCCATATCGATGGACTCCCAAGGCCTCTCGGGAGTAGGGAGAGGGGTGTATAACCCTTGCTTCTTGATGGCGAGCTTGGAAATGACATAGGCAGTGAAAGATATGATATAATTTCTGACGTCTTGTCAGAGTTTTGGCCAATAAAGATGTTTCTATAGAATGACCACAATTTTCTCCACACCAAAATGTCCTGCCACTCGACTATAGTGAGCCTCCCATATCATATTTTCATGCTCTCTTGAAGGAACAAAGAGATGGCCAAGATGACATAGCATTCCATCCTGAATGTGAAAATCGGTGACATTCGTGCATGTACCCAAGAGATGATAGGTGGTGGTGAATTACGGATCTTGTTGTTAAAGTTGGGGCCACTAAGATGTCTCATGTCCACAGGAATGGAGCATGGTGGTGAGTGTAGCCACGGGAGGTCAACTGAGGCAGCTAGCGATGTGATTTGTGTTATCTGTCCTATACTTGATGTTGATATGGAACTGTTGTAGGTAGGTGGAACACTTCTGATGTTGGTCATTCTACAACTTCCCCTATGTCTATATAAACTGTAGAGGCTTGTGATCAATGTGGATGATTGTCTCCCTTCCCAGAATGCAATGTTTCCATTGACGACATGCTTGTACAATGGAATACAATTCCTTGTCATAAGTGGGGTATTTTAGGATAGTATCTGAGAGTGTCTCACTATGGTATGCCACTAGATGGCCGTGCTGAGTGAGAACTGTGCCTACAACATAGTTGGATGCATCAGTCTCAATCTCGAACGATTGTTGCATATCGGGTAAGGAGAGTATTGGAGTTGAGCACAAGCGATGCTTCATATCATCAAACACTTGTTGTTGTTCCTTCCCCCATGCCAACTTTTCCCTGCCACTACCCTTGGTCACTTGGCCAAGGGCCCATGCAATATGTGAGAATCCCATCACAAACTATCTGTAGAAGTTGGTCAATCCCAGGAAGCTCTGAAGCTCGATGAGTGTGGTCGGGTTTGGCTAGTCATGGATGAATTGAATCTTAGCTAGATCAACATGTACCCCATGCTCATAAACAATGTAGCCCAAGTATTGGACCTTTTTCAAGCCAAAGGATCATTTTTCCAAGTTGGCATATAGCTTGTGCTTCTACATAGTGCTCAAATCATGTTGAATATGTTGCATGTGCTCCTCCCAAGTTCTGTTGAATATGAGGATGTCATCCAAATATACCACCACAAAAGAGTTGGTGAAGAGTCTCAATACATCATCCATCAACATCATAAAAGTTCCCAGTGCATTTGTTAAGCCAAAGGGCATGATCAACCACTCAAAGAGACCTTCTTTACATTTGAAAATTGTCTTACATACATCAGTTGGCTCAATGGGAACCTGGTGGTAGCCAGACTTTAGATCAATATTGTTGAAGAACTTTTCCCCATTGAGTTGGTAAAGAAGGTCATCAATTCTGGGAATTGGGTACTGGTTCTTGACTGTGATTTTATTTAATGCTCTGTAATCAATTCTGAGTTGCCAGGTCTCATCTTTATTCTACACCAGTAGAATTGGGCTTCCGCAAGGGGAGGAGTTGGGTATGATGTGACCCTTTTGAAGCATCTCTTGGATCTAAAACTTTATTTCGTCATTTTCCATTAGCGAGCAATGATAGAATGGTCCATTAGGCAGAGTTGCACTGGGGGTTAGATCAATTGGATGCTTGACTTGGCAGTGCGTCGGTACCCTAGTGGGTGAGGAGAATATGTCTTTGTACTCTTCCACGATCCCATCCACTTTCATCTGCTACAAAGAGAGACTCTGTGTAGAGGCCACAGATGTGGTGACGACCTTCTGCTTACTGTGAGTATGGATAACAAAGAAGACGAACTTCCCAGTCTGTGAAATGACCTTACTACATTGCTTAGCATAGATTAAAGAAATAGCGATAGCTGGCGCCACCTCTGGTATCATGTACAATTGTCCACCCAAAGTAATAATAACACTGCGAGGTCTATACTCATACACAACATGTATCTTCCACAAATATGTTTGTCCTAAAAGAACATCACAAACTTTAAGGGGATCAATATGACACAATACCTCATCTTTGAAAGGCTTGATGTTGTATGGCAGACAACTTTGTTGGTTGACACAAATATCTCTTCCTTGGTGAATCCAACCAATGGTGTAGGGATGCAGGTGTGGTGTCATTGATAGGTCCAATCGCTTGAATACCTCTACTGAGATTAGGTTCTTCTTAATGTTGCTATCGACAATGAAATGAAGTAGAGTCCCCTTTACCCACATCTACGAGTGAAAGAGGCATTCTCCTTTCTTTGGTTCTTCTAGTTCACTTGGCTGGACTTTAGTGCTAGTGACCGTGACATTGGGTTCAACATCGATAATCCAATTACCTCCTTATGTATTTCATTCAGAGTCAGAATCAACCTCTAAATCAGAAGCTTTCATCTTGGCCACGAATGAATTCTTGGAGTAGCATTATTCGGTGTTGTGCCAAGGAATTTTATGGTATTCACACCATTTTCTCATGTCCTTCTTTGACTTCTCATTACCTTTCTTGTGTTGCGGCTTGGACTGGTTGTCCTGTGAGTGGCCATATTTTGTCTTTCCCTTGTTGTGTGGGTTGGGGCCACCTTTTCATTGCTTCGACTGTGAGGAGTTTGCAGATCCAAAATCTTGTCTCTTTTGCTTAAATTTCTGCTCGATCTTGACAACATATCTATAAATTGTACCCAATTATGCGATGTTTAAAAAATCCATTTCTGTTTGAATGTATCTATGAAAAAATCCATGGTATTTGAGAACTAGATTTGATTTAGAATCTTTGACACCCAATTTGGTGTGCAAGGTATGGAAAATATTGGTGAAATCTGGTACTGTATAGTCCCTTTCCTGACGCAGGGTGGTCCATTTGGTGTACTGGTCCTCTTAGCTTCCAACAGGGTAGTATTTTTCTTTAATGGAATACTTGAAAGAATCCCATGTGTGGATGACCACAAATATTGAAGATTCTTCTATGTCCCTTTTCTTAGAGTAAGTATCCCACCAATCCTTAACATGGGGGACAACCTTAAGGAGTGAAAAAGTAATTTTTTCCCCATCGGAAAAATTGTGGACCAAAAAATACCATTCGAGTAGATTCAACCATTTATATAAAACATCCACATCTATCAATCCTTCAAATAATGGAATATCAAAATTTACCTGTACTTTGAAGGGGGTTGCATGATTGCTTGGTGAAGATGCTTCTCCTGTGGGCAACTGCCAAAGGATCTGTGCAAAGTTTTCCATCATTCCATTCCTTTGTTGTGTGAGGGATTCCTCAAGCAACATTTTAAAAGGATCTCCTACTCCATCATCTTTTTTTTCATCCCACATGGTTTTTTTTCAGGCTTGGCGTGCCCAATATTGCAAAGGCTAGACTAGTTCGAGTCCCAACTTCTTGTACCCAAATCTTGTTGGGGACATGCAAAAAGAAAAACAAATGAAGAAAAGACCACTATGATACCACTTATATATATTTATTAGTGGAATGAAATGAATAACAAACTAAATACAATAACACACAGATAACAATAGACATCCAATGAACAATAACTTCTCTTGAATAAATGAAATAGGATTAAACTGTAAAACTACAGAACTGAAAAAAATTTCTCGAATGGTGGTAGCTATCTTTAATAAGAGATGTGGTTACTACGCTCATCTGTCTGAGAATAATGATTACAATGAGGCTCTAGAGTCATTTTTAACATTACTCATGAATTCCAAAACCCTAGACATCCAAAAACCTAGCCCTAGGAGGTGAACTGCCAAAATTTATGTGGGCCCCTATGGGTAAGTTGGTACCTCAACTTCCCGGGGTCATAACTTTTTCATACACCATCAAACTCTGGATTTTTTACAGTTTGACTGTGGCAATAAAACAAAACACTTTTTAGGGCCCCAAAACATCCTTGGAACTACTGAAAGATGTGATGACATGAAAAAATACAAAATAAGCCACTTGGATTAGGTGGGAGGCCACCAATATCCACCCAGAAGATGTGTAGGGATTCAAAAATCCCCAGAAGCGTAGAACCCACAGTTACAAAGAAGTATAGAAGAACGTCTTGAACTAAAAATTGTCAAGAGGAGCTAGTTGGAATAGGTGGGTGGCCACCAATATCCACCTGGATCACTTCTTCTCTCATCATTCTCAACCCATGCATTCCTCATTTATTATTTATTTCATCCCTCTCTTCCATACACTCATACCATTCCCTGGTTATCCCCTAGTCCCCCTATTCACGCGAAGGCGCCTAGCTACTAGGGAAATCAGATTCCATCTTCATAACCCCCTTATCACACAACAACATCTTGATCCAAGTAGAAGGTGATTTCAAATATCTTCTGTGTAGAAGTTTAAAGAACTCTTTCAACAACACTATATGACTGGGTACAATCTATAGAAAACTCAATAATATAACCCCCCAATACACTGTCCAACCAAAAATCAACTAGGTGGAATATATGATTGCTTATGGTATTAACTTGTTAAATTAACTTAGGGGTCCAATTCCTTGAAACAATAGTGAAAAAGGTTTATTTATTTTCATATAACCTATGTATCCACTCAGCCAAAAATATCGGGAAATCAACAAAGAAAATCTCATGTAAATCTGTAAATATATACCTCTATAACCACTTCTTGGTGATGATCCGCAGGTTCTTATTCCGATCTCTGGAAAACTCATGCTCCTTTGTCTCTCATTGTCCAATATCTTCCTTATTTAGCCTCCACATTCCCCTTAGTCCCAGATCCCGGTCCCAACAACAGAACCATTTGTTGGCATGTAGTGGGAAGACCCATGGTTCAACATGAATTCACCAACAAAACCCTAATATATCGACCCTTTCGACATCATCTGCAGGTAGGTGAAGTCTCACCTAAGGTATCTATGGGGACTGCAGGAACCAAGTTTCCGCAGTCATGGAGGAATGTAAGGCAGTTCTAATAACCATTATACTTAACATTAATTCATTATACCTTATGTGCACAGAAACATTAGAGAAAGTAACACATTCATATTATCTTAACATACATTATGTGAACACAATAAACATAAGAGTAAACACATGACAACACATCATAACAATAGGATTTAACGTGGTTCAACAAAGATGAGAAACGTCCACAATGACCGAATTCTTATATTATTCAGAGTCATTTCTTACAAAACCTATGCATTGTGCTCATACATCATGCCCTAACCATTCACAGATATAGTGGGTACTTAGTTCTTCTTACTTTCTCACATACTCATTCACTCCTTCAGTCTTGACTCATCCCTATCTATCTTTCTACCAAAAAACCCTTACATATTTATACATTTACATTAGGGATTATCATATTTCAATGGACCAAAATGCCTAACGAATTTCCTTCTTTTGCACATGTTGATCGTGAAAATGAGCTAACTTCCTTTCCTTCTTCTGTATGTGCTCCAGTGTAGTTCCAAAACTGGTCCCAAAATGCATGTCCCAACAAATTCCATGGTATATATGTGGGTTAATATCCTTCTCTATTGACATTCAATCCTCCCCATATCTCAATGCTTGATATTTGGTTCAAAATGAGCCTAATAGGATAAATAAAATAAAGGGGAAATAGAGAAGAAAGTGGATTAAAAATGCATAGAAACATAGAAGGGATTGAAATAAAAAACATTGATTAAGGACTTGATCAAGAACAAAACAATAAAGAAAAAAACACCAAATCCAAATCAAATCAAATATTAGAGGACACACTAGTAAAAGAGTTAAGGACAAAGGATAGAACATAATGAAACAAGACAAGTTGCATTGCAACAAGTCCCTACCCTAAAGGAAAGGGTTCCATTGCTTGAGAAATAGGAACAACATGGGATGTGTTTGGATAATTAAGAAAGGTGCATTCTCCTCCTATTATATGGTATCCTTGGAAAGTTGGTAGTTTGATCTGGTTTACGGTAGCCAAATCGAGTGGTGTCTTTCTGGACATATGCATGGGAAGGCTTTGAACTTGAAAGGTGCACTGAAGCTTAAAGGTGGCAGGAGATTCAATAAGAATTCGCTCATGCAAACTATCTCTTGTTCATGAGTAGGGTGCATTTATTCTCTATCAAAGGTCCAAAGTTTTTGAAATGCATCTCTCCTAAGAGAAATGGTGATCCTTTGGAACTTCTAAAATTTCCTTTTAATTAAGTTATGCTTGGACAATGTGAAATTGAGTTGTGGGATTATAAGGAAAAACTTCCCAAGGTTCTTCGTCTATGGAGGAAAGGAAGGATTAAAAGAGTTGGTAGAGTTGGGCCTCGTTCACCAAGAGACCATCGTTTGTGTGAATGTGGCAATATGTAGTAATATTAACAACAAGTTTATGACAATTGGAATCATTGCAAGTAAGATTGTGACCTATACGATTGAGCATAGATGCTAGAATTTTTAAAAATAATTTCTAGTTAAGACAAATGGGGCTTTTAGCACCTCGTCACCTCACACCTTGAAAATGTAACCTTGGAACTCTACATGTATTTTTTCGAACACCAACCTAAATGTTAACCTTGGAACTCTACATGTATTTATCTGGACACCAACCCTAAATTGTTAGATAGTTCCTCGCCTCGTCATTGTATGGAATCCAACTACAACTATATGATGGGATATATATAGAGACAATTCTCATGCCAAAAATGGTTCCCTTAAAATATTTTCCACCTTGCATATTGCACTAAAATGTGATTTTAAAACAAACGTGCAATAGAATACAAGAGATTGTGGGATGGATACTTGAAAATTAAATCTGAAATAATTTCTAACAAAGTGTCATTGGAAAATTGATGCATGAAAGATTACAAAAGCATTGGAATACTCAGAGAATGTGTGAGATAGAAAACCCCTTGCATTCAATATGTTCCTTATAAATGTGGACAAAAGCATTGTAATACCTGTGAGAATGTGTGAGATAGAATCTATTCCTTATACATGTAGATAAATTTTTTTTAATAATTATCTTGTTCTATTCTTTCCATATCTCATGTTTATTTATTATGATTGTATGCATCCTATTTTATGTAAATATTTTACTTTTACATTTAAATATGAAATAATTTCTAACAATTTGTCATTGGAAATTCATCGCATGAAATATTACGAAAGGACATTATTAATGACTACGCCAACCATGTAAACAAATAAATAGAAGGTTGGGATGCAGACAATGTTGGACATATTGTCATTGATGTCAATAGCTGATGACGCACATGAAGCTCAGAAGGGAAAGTGCAGTGAAAAAACGTGATCGGGATCGAAATCCCCATAGGACAAGTCAGGACCGTTGGATACACAAGTGTCAGATCAAGGGAAAGGATTGATTGCCGAACATGAAGGGAGAATTAAACTACACGTTATTTCCAATCCCGCAATTAGTCTAGATCGTCAGATCTCATTGACTCAAAGATCCACGACTACAGTTGATCCACCAATAATCACACAACTTCAAATTACAGAGTTTGCCGATAGACTAAACCATGCGCAAGTTATGGTTCCACAATCCACATCGACCGTTGGATCAATTTGAGTGGAAGGACAGAGTAAGTCATGAACCATAGATCATGGAAGTGACATACCAAAGAAAATGTGCATGAAGGAATTTTAGTTGAAGCCGAAGTTCTGAAGTAAACGTGAGCCATTTGATCATAGGTAACTTTTTGGGAAAAAGAAGAGTCGTTGGATTTAAACCAAGGAAAAGCGGCATCACAGACTATTCGACAACACGGGTATTCCAATAGAGGACAAACACCTTCAGTAACCACTCACATAACCATATCAAAGATCAACACACCGATGTTTTCACGTGGTAAAACCCCTATGGGGAAACATCCACGACCCCAACCAACATGGCCACTTGGGGCAGTTTAATAATGCAAAATAAAAAGATTACAGAGATATTTTACAAGAGAGTTTCTCACAATCGATCATCGGAAAATGACCCTCCATGCTCTTTAAATATAGATAATGGACCAATCAGGTTTTAAGCCATGGATCAATGGCCGTTAATATTGAGGAGAGTATGAATCATTAGATCACTCTATGTCGGGAACATATCGTGACCGTCAGATTTACTAACTACAAATGCATACTAATGCATACTAAAGAAACACACTAAGAAACACATTTTTACCTAACGACACCTTAGACCAAGTAGATCTTAACTAACTCCTAAGTGTCTAAATATCCTAGCATCCCCCCTTAATAACAACTTGGGATAGGATTGAAGGATTTACAATGTTGACACAATAGGAGAAGGAAGGAGGCATTAGAGCCTATCCCCCCTTAATGACAACTTCTGAAACTCCTAACATAGATCGAAGTTTGGAAAACTTCTCTTCTGTAAGAGACTTTGTGAAAATGTCTGCAACTTGATATTTTGTAGGGAAAAAGAGAACTTCAATTGCTTGATCATGAATGAGCTTTCTGATGAAGTGCATGTGTAGCTTGATGTGCTTGCTACATTGATGTTAAAATGGGTTTTTGGCGAGCTTGATGACACTCTGATTATTGCACCAAGGGATGGTCAGATGCTCCTGTTCGAATCCAAACTCTGAAAGGATCAGTGGAAGCCACAAGGCTTCCTCACTTGCATTTATCGTTGCTCAGTACTCTGCTTCTGTTGAAGAAAGTGCAATAACTTGTTGTTTCTTACATGCCCAAGTGACAAGTCCTGAACCAAGGATGAAAACATAACCTGCAGTCGACTTCCAATCATTAGGGTTGCCAACCCAATCTAAATCAGTGAAACCAACCAATAAAGGAGTCCCCCTTGAACTGTAATGTATCCCGAACTGAATTGTACCATGAACATAGCGAAGTATCCTTTTAGCTACTTTCCAATGGATTTCATGGGGAGTTTTCATATACCGGGAAATAAGACCAACAACAAAGGAAATATCAAGATGGGTATGAGTCAAGTATAAGAGGCTAGCAACTAACTAACGGTACAGGGTGGTATCAAATTTAGGAGAAGTACAGGTGGCAATAATCTTGACTCTAGACTAGAAGGGAGAAGGGGATGGTTTACAATCATCCATGTGAAAGCGACGAAGAAGGTCACAAGCATACTTAGACTGGGAAATAAAAATTCCTTTATTGGTTTGGAAAACATGGAGGCCAAGGAAATAGTGCAAAAGCCTAAATTTGTCATTTCAAATTTCTTCTTAAGGTTGGTTTTCACATGGTTTAAAAGTTTTGAGTCACTACCAGTAAGGATAAGGTCATCAACATAAAGGAAAAGGATTATGAGATGGCTTCCTACTTTCTTGGTATAGACATTAGGATCAAAATGGCATCTAGAGAATCCAATGTCAATAAGAAAGATGTCCATTTTGGCATACCAAGCTCTGGGAGCTTTCTTTAGACCATAAGGAGATTTCTTAAGGAGACAAACAAGGATAGAGTCATTATGGACATAGCCAGGAGGTTGTTCCATGTAGATTTATTGTTTCAAATCTCCATGCAAGAAGGAGGATTTAACATCCATCTGAAGGACCTCCCATTTATGTGAGGCAACAAGGGAAAGAACAAGGCAGATGTAATTCATTTCGTCTACAGGGGCAAAGGTTTCATTATAGTCAATTCCTTCGACTTGGGAAAATACTTTGGAAACTAACCGAGCCTTATGTCTTTCAACACTTCATCTGATGCACTTAGTTCTGTAGACCCATTTACAAGCTAGAGTCATGATGGAATATCCAGCAATATTGAGAGGGGGGGTGAATCAATATTGCCTACTTTTTCTTTTTAACTTTATCCATATTAAGCACACATATTAATTATTCAATTAAGCAATATATTATGAACAACAAACCCTTATGAACACAATATTTTATCGTGGAACCCAATAGGGAAAACAACCAACACTTTTCTATTAAATGAAAAATTCCTTTTCTTACAAGTTACATAGAAGGAAGATATTCTTCCTTTTTGATCAACACCAATTGATCATGATGCACCCACACCCTTGTTCACCAGCACCAACTGGTAGGAGGATACAACCCCCTATTTAGTCAACTACAACTGACAAGGAAGCACCAACTCCCTCTGTTCACCAGCACCAACTGGTAGGAGGCTTCGACCCCTTGTTTAATCAAGTACAACTCACAAGGAAGCATCAGATCCCTTTGTTCACTAGCACCAACTGGTAATAGGATTCAACCCCCGGTTTAGTCAGCTACAACTAACAAGGAAGCACCAAATCCCTTTGTTCACCATAACCAACTAGTAGGAGGCTTCAACCCCCTGTTTAGAAAACTACAACTGACAAGGAAGCACCAACTCCCCTATAGGCTCCAACCTGCCCTTGCACCACCCAACCACCCTTAGTTTATAATGAAATTCAATATCTTTTGTTCTTCATCGAATTTTACTCATGCAATCATTGTTGTACTTTGTACTTGTCTGCTGCAACCTCTGCTTGTATGGTTTTCTATATCAATTACTAGATTGCATAACTGTTGCTCTGTCTTCTTCTATTCTTGATCTTCAATTACACATTGACATGAACCTTAGAACGAATAGTTCTTCATATTGGACTCTGCTTCTATTTTTGATCTTCTAATATCAACCACAGAGACACAATCTTCTCACCACTTTTTCTCGTTTATATAATCTTCAAACTGGTGTGAAATTTAAAACATTGTGTCCCTTTATTTGAACCATTGTACCTTTTTATTTAAAATGATAATCTAAACTTTAATTAATATAATTTTTCCTTTTTATTCTTTATTCACGTTTTCGTGATTTAACTCTCTTTTAATCATGACTGTGTATCGGTTCATTTTTTGTCATGAGTTGATCACAGGCATGGATCGACTCATTAGATTATACTCATGTTTCTGCGTCGTTCTTGGTTCACCAACAAACCATATTCGATCATTTATCGATTCTTTGTATTTTTTTGGTGTAACTCCCTATCGAATGAAATCTGTATGAGGCACTCCCTTCAAACCATTTTCATATGACCAATGGCGTAGAACCATGGGCTTAGCAATTTAGGTGACGCATTACAGTTTCCTTTTAAAATTCTTATATCATATGCCCATCGACGGTAACCTGATTCTAAGCCAAACGAGTTCTTGAGCACTTTATAGATTTCAACAGTCATGATTCGATCTTCTGATGATATGGACAACTGACGAAATTTCGACACTTTGACCTTCGGGTCTTCGTGACTTCCAACATTTCAAAACTCCTGATTACTATATCACCGAAACAATCGGACGATTCATGTTTATTTCGTGGAGATAGATCAACGGTCCTCTTTAGACCTTACACTCATCCTTTCACTGAGTAGATCGAAGGTCGAGGATGCTCGTGAAGTGATATTTCAGATCGGACGTCTCGTGTCCACTTTGGGACTTTGACATTTGGGACTTCGGGACTTTGGGCGAGTGCTAGTGGTAAAACTCTCGAAGAAAAACTCCTGGAGTGATGTAACTTTCTTACGTCACTTGCTGACGTGTCACAAGCCGAGTAGATGCCACATGTCATTCTGATTCGTGATTTTCATGTAACTGAAATGCCGAATCAACTTGACACTTGTTAGTGTCTTTTTGTGCCACATGGCAATGCTGACGTAGTCTTGTTGATGTGGATCCTCATGTGGCACATTCTCCTCTCCTAGATCTAATGGTTTTCCTAACTTCCGGTGCATTCTTAGATCGACGGCTAAGATCAACTTCGGGTCTTTGTCCTTCAAGACTTCGTAACTTTTGACATTTGAAACTCTCGAAGCAATTCTTCCGGAGTGATGCAAATCGATTACATCACTTGTTTACATGGCATGAGTCAATTTCCTCTTGACATTTTTCATCTTCTGATTATGCCATGTGTACTGGCTAAAGTGGTCTTCCACTCATCCTTGTTGACGAGGTTTGCTGACATGGATCTCCCACACGTCCTTGCTAATGAGGTTCGTTGACATGGATCTTCCACATGTCCTTGTTGATGTGGTTTGTTGACCAACAGTCTTGATCCAATGATCCTTGTTCATGTTCCAAATCCAACGATCCTTATTTAATTCAAATTTTTGGACTCTGGATATTTCAAATCTCAAACTAACAGAGTTTAAGTTCCTCACATATTTTAGACTCGTAGTGAAGGATGTCCATTCGATCAAGATCTATGGTCGATGACATGATCTGTCTATGATGCATCTCTTGTATCTTATCATGTCCTTCCACTTTAACATGATCCGATGGCTGAGGGGTATCAGATTTAATTCGGTGGCTGACGGGTATTTGGCTAATCCAAATCTCAAAATTTTAGCCCCGCTTATCCTATCCTTCCACATTGAGATGATCCGATGGCTATGGAGATTCTAACTCTGATCAGACGGCTGCTGAGCTTACACTTTTCCTTCCAAGTTTTTATCTCTACGTTTGCTAACCCTCCTGAGCTTTTTATCATAGGAACATTGTTGATCCTATCGTGATCAACAATAATCATGAATTTCTTCTACTACCTGATATACTATGCAATGCACTCCTCCTTCTAAGCTTTGATATTTATACTTTCGCTTATCTTGTTCACTCCTCCTCTTGAGCTTGCGCTATCGATCTTTGCACACTATATGACATCTTTTGCTTAACTGATATACTTGTTGACATCAATGACAATGTCATATGAGGTAATTCATCATTAACAACAGATCATCACATCGATTGTTGACATCATTGACAATATATCCAACAATCTCCCCCTTTGTCATTGAGGGCAACACACTAACTTCATATACAAAACTCCCCATGTGATGATTCTTTCCTTTTATGAAGTTTTCCTTTTATGAATTTTATCTCCCCCTTTGACATCAATAACAAAGGGTTTCTTCTCCTATGATCTGTCAGTATAATTACTTTTCTGACCACTGGTAACTCCTCCTGCAATCAACCTTTTACTCTCATAACTGAATGACTCCCCCTGTCAATATTCTTTTTCTCTGCTTCTGACTACTCTTCACCTTTGTTTCTAAAAAGGTAGCTCTTCCTGACAAGGTTTCATCCCCTGTTGATTTACTAACTTCTTATCTCAATTGAGTGGGATATTTGTGTTTTAAATAAGTGGTATTCTTGATACAAATTTTGTAGTGATCGAGTCTTTTCAAGACTTAATCTAATTACTTTCTTATTTAATACTTCCCCTAAATTTTTATTGACCGTTTTCCCCCTTTGTTTCTAAAAAAGGTAGCTTTTTCTACTAGGGTTTCTCCTCTTGTTATTTCTGCAGGATGTCATGTACCTCATTTTCCCATCAGAACGTTGTTGTTGTGGATATTGTTGTCTTACTGAACACAACACAATTGTAGTTCATATATTTCAAACAACCCTTGAATCTATCCATTTATTCTCATCAAGACTTTTGATGTAGCCCTTACTTCCAAAGACCTTGAAGTATTTTACCGATTGAGTTCTTCAAAACAGGGTTCACAAAGAGTTTTACTACTATTAATCCTGAGCTGACCTCTTTTCAATAAGAGTACTGATGTGCTTACAGATTCCCACCAATATCAATACTAATTGATGGAATATCCATCAGATAATTTGCTTCATTGAGCATAGTCTTTGCAACTTTCTGGACAAATATGTATATATATATATATATTAATTATATATATATACTGTACATTTCTCTAAAGTTGTCTGAGAAAACTTCATACTATGCTTGTCACATGACTAACATTCTTTTTGTAACAATCAACTTCACTCCTGTTCACTTTTTTAGTCTTGGCTATCCACTTCTATGAGTGTTCTGGTTTCTTGAACTTTGTTCTCTGATCATCTATATTTGCAGTTTCTTTTTTCTTCCATGTTTCATTTACTCCTTTTGTCGTCTTGTATGACGCATTTCTCATTGACTGTTTTATTGAGTTCCAATAGTTATAGGCTTTGTGTCCATATCCACCACAACTATAACATCTCATAATGTAACACTGTGGAGAATAATGTCCAACATGATTGTAGTTCCAACATCTTATACTGTTGTTGAACCTACCAACTTGTTTTCTTCCATGATGCCTACAATCCAAGGCTTTATGACCATATTCATTACAAGAAAAACAATAACCGTTAAAGATACTCTCATAGCTTCTTTGATTCATCCATGAAGGTGTCTCTCTTCTGAAATTTCTTTGAGGTATTTGGATGTCTTCCATTCTATGATCTTCTAAATGTTGTAGTGTTTCTTTTATTTCTTGAACATGAAGAGCCTGAGTCATACTTGCTTTCACTTTTTGCAAATGAAGGAGTTGTGTCAGGCCTGTCTTCATATTTTACAAATGAAGGACCTACATCAGATTTCTTAGTGGTACTGATCTTTTCCTTATTGTATCCAGGGCCAGATTTTTCATTTGGTGATCTCTGACTATCCAAGATCTCATCCAGGTTCATGGAGTTGTTCGAGAACTTGTTTTGGGTGTCTGAATTCTCAACCTTCTTTCTAAGATTCACAACTTCTGCTTCCAGCTCATGACATGATTCTTCCTTTTTGTCCAAATGGTTCCTTACTACCTCTTATCTCCTTTTGGCTTCTTCAAGTTGGACTTTAAGATTGACATAGCTTTCCTTTAGTTCTTTTATAACTGCAAGGTTTTTTCTTGAGACATCATCTTCCTTCTTTTCTTCTTTTGCTTGATTGATTTCTTTTTTCAGTCTCTTGATTTTGTCTTCCTTTTCTTTTGCTAGATCAACAACTTTTGTTTTCAAGTTTTTGATCTCTTCTTCCAACTGATTGTCCTGCTCATATTTTATCTTTTCATTGTCCTTGAGCATTTTCTTTATTACCAAGACATGCTTTTGACTCTTTTCAAGAAATTCTTTATTGTAGTCATGAATATAGCTATAGTCTGATTCATTATGGTTATAGAAGTATTCATAGAGACTCCAATCAACCTTTTGTTTGGACTTTGATAGTTCTTCTTCTACTTCTTTAATGGGATAGATGCTCACATAACAGTATTCTATTGTATCTAAATCTTCTTCTTTATTTGTAGGGGAGATTTTAATATCAACATTATTGCAATCATAAGATTGTGAAGAGTATTTACCTTTATTGATGACCGAGTCTTCCTCTTTATCCTTGATAGGAATGTCTTATGTGTATTCTCTTTTAATTTTATACATATTCATGGGAGGAAGAGCAGATTCTTTGGAGGTATCATCACAACACATGTCATCAATCTGAGTAATAGGACTTGAACCTTTAATCATGTGTACTTGTTCATATTCAAGGCCAAATTCTTTTGAAGGAATTCTTTGTATACTGAGAACTTTATCAAGGGCTTCAGTCCCTTTCTTGAATTTTTCAACAATATTAAGTTGATCCTTTAGTTGTTTACACCTTTTTTTATATTTTCTCAGTTCGTCCAAAGCACTTTCAAGATCACCTTCCAGATTGACTTATGCTTCATTGTCTGAGTATTCTTCAAAAGAATCTTCATCACTAGAATTATTGTAGACTTAACTTTGTTATCATTGAAATGCTTCATTTGACTTCTCATCTGAGTAGAGGTCTTTTATTTTGTCCCAAAGTTCCTTTGAAGAGTTACATTCACCTATATTTTCTTTGACATCATTAGGTAATCCATCAAGGATTGTATTCATTTCCATTGAGTTACTTTTCTTGGCTTTCTTTTGAGATGTAGTCCTTACTCTGCTTGGTGGGAAGTAATCAGTGATTACTGAATTCCATACATCATGTCCCAATGCTTTTAGATGACTTTCCATTCTTGTAATACAAAATATGTATTCTTCTTTTCCAGGTATTGGAGTTCCATTCACAGTGTAAATATTTTTTCCATACATGTGTGCTTAATTTGATCTTCCTTTCAGTTTGTTAGACTGTTCTTTAAAGGAACCTTCGCTCTGATACCAATTGATGGAATATCCAACAATACTAAGAGGTTGGGGGG
>ML799660.1:428575-446455 GCA_009831015.1 Picea engelmannii
TTTTTTTATTAGTTTCTAGTTTCCTCCAATTTAGTTTGATTTCTTTTATTTAGTTAGTTAGTTTATTTTAGTTTGTTTTATTAGTTTCTAGTTTCCTTAGTTTAGATTATTTAGCTCAGATCACTTTCTCTTTGGTTTCCTTATGAGACATCAGAGCGGCCAACGGAGTCGTTAAACTCGTCAGGGTGGTCCATACCAAACGAATTGGGTTATTTAGACAACCCCGAACCGGTTCCACTCTTCCAGTTGACGGATGGACTGTTTCGCCCGTCAACAGGACCTGCATCAGATTTATTAGTGGTACTGATCTTTTCCTTATTGTATCCAAGGCCATATTTGACATTTGGTGATCTCTGACTATCCAAGATCTCATCCAGGGTCATGGAGTTGTTCAAGAACTTGTTTTGGGTGTCTGACTTCTCAACCTTCTTTCTAAGATTCACAACTACTTCTTCCATCTCATGACGGGATTCTTCCTTTTTGTCCAACTGGTTCCTTACTACCTCTTCTCTCCTTTTGGTTTCTTCAAGTTGGAATTTAAGATTGGCATAGCTTTCCTTTAGTTCTTTTATATCTGTAAGGTTTTTGCTTGAGGCATCATCTTCCTTCTTTTCTTCTTTTGCTTGACTGATTTCATTTTTTAGTCTCTTGATTTTCTCTTCCTTTTCTTTTGTTAAATCAAGAAATTTTGTTTTCAATTTTTTGATCTCTTCTTCTAACTGATTGTCCTGCTCATATTTTATCTTTTCACTGTCCTTGAGCATTTACGTTATTTCCAAGACATGGTTTTGACTCTTTTCAAGAAATTCTTTAGTTTAATCATGAAGATAGCTATAGCATGATTCATTATGGTTATAGAGGTATTCGCAGAGACTCCAATCAACCTTTTGTTTGGCCTTTGATAGTTCTTCTTCTACTTCTTTCATGGGATAGATGTTAACAAAACATTCTTCTATTGTATCTAAATCTTCTTCTTTATTTGCAGGGGAGAATTTAATATCAACAGTATCACAATCGGAAGATTGTGAAGAGTATTTACCTTTATTGATGACTGAGTCTTCCTCTTTATCCTTGATAGGAATGTCTTATGTGTATTCTCTTTTAATTTTATACATATTCATGGGAGGAAGAGCAGATTCTTTGGAGGTATCATCACAACACATGTCATCAATCCGAGTAATAGGACTTGAACCTTTAATCATGTGTACTTGTTCATATTCAAGGCCAAATTCTTTTGTAGGAATTCTTTGTATACTGAGAACTTTATCAAGGGCTTCAGTCCCTTTCTTGAATTTTTCAACAATCTTAAGTTGATCCTTTAGTTTTTTACACCTTTGTTTATATTTTCTCAGTTCATCCAAAGCACTTTCAAGCTCAGCTTCCCGATTGATTTTCGCTTCATTGTCTGAGTATTCTTCAAAAGGATCTTCATCACTATAATTGTTGTAGACTAAACTTTGTTCTGATTGAAATGCTTCATTTGAATTCTCATCTGAGTAGAGGTCTTTTATTTTGTCCCAAAGTTCCTTTGCAGAGTTACATTCACTTATCTTTTCTTTGACATCATCAGGTAATCCATCAAGGATTGTATTCATTGCTATTGAGTTACTTTTCTTGGCTTTCTTTTGAGTTGGAGTCCTCACTCTACTTGGTGGTAAGTAATCAGTGATTACTGAATTCCATAAATCATGTCTCAATGATTATAGATGACTTTCCATTCTTGTACTCCAAAATATGTATTCTTCTTTTCCAGGTATTGGAGTTCCATTCATAGTGTAAATCTTTTGTCCATCCATGTGTGCTTAATTTTATCTTCCTTTTAGTTTGTTAGACTGTTCTTTAAATGAACCTTCTCTCTTATACCAATTGATGGAATATCCAACAATACTAAGAGGGGGGGGGGGTAATCAATATTGCCTACTTTTTCTTTTTAACTTTATCCATATTAAGCACACATATTAATTATTCAATTAAGAAATATATGATGAACAACAAACCCTTATGAACACAAGATTTTATCGTGGACCCCAAGAGGGAAAACCATCAACACTTTTCTATTAACTGCAAAATTCCTTTTCTTACGAGTAACATAGAAGGAATATAGTCTTCCTTTTCGATCAGCACCAACTGATCAAGATGCACCCACACCCTTGTTCATTAGCACCAACTGGTAGGAGGCTATGACCCCCTATTTAGTCAGCTACAACTGACAAGGAAGCACCAACTGGTAGGAGGCTTCGAACCCCTGTTTAGTCAGGTACAATTGACAAGGAAGAACCAAATCCCTCTGTTCACCAGCACCAACTGGTAAGAGGCTTCAACCCCCTGTTTAGTCAGCTACAACTGACAAGGAAGCACCAAATCCCTCTTTTCACCAGCACCAACTGGTAGGAGGCTTCGACCCCTTATTTATTGAGCTACAACTAACAAGGAAGCACCAACTCCCCTACAGGCTCCAACCTTCCCTTGCACCACCCAACCACCCTTAGTTTATAATGCAATTCAATCTCTTTTGTTCTTCATCGAATTTTACTCATGCAACCATTATTGTACTTTCTACTTGTCTGTTGCAGCCTCTGCTTATATGGATTTCTATATCAAGTATTGTATTGCATAACTGTTGATCTGTCTTCTTATGTTCTTGATCTTCAATTAGACATTGACAGGAACCAACCGAACAGTTCTTCATCTTGGGATCTGCTTCTATTTTTGATCTTCTAATCTCAACCACAGAGACACAATATTCTCACCACTTTTTCTCGTTTATATAAGCTTCAAACTGGTGTGAAATTTAAAACATCGTGTCCCTTTATTTGAACCATTGTACCTTTTCATTTAAAATGATAATCTAAACTTTAATTAATATCATTTTTCCTTTTTATTCTCTATTCATGTTTTCATGATTTAACTCTCTTTTAATCATGACTGTGTATCGGTTCATTTTTTGTCATGAGTTGATCACAGACATGGATCGACTCATTAGATTGTACTCATGTTTCTACTGCATTCTCAGTTCACCAACATACCATATTCGATCATTTATCGATTCTTTGTATTGTTCTAGTGTAACTCCTTGTCTAATGAAATCTGTATGAGGCACTCCCTTCAAACCATTTTCATATGACCAATGGTGTAGAACCACGGGCTTAGCAATTTAGGTGACACATTATAGTTCCCTTTTAAAATTCTTATATCATATGCCCATCGGCGGTAACCTGAGGCTAAGACAAATGAGTGCTTGAGCAATTTATAGATTTCAACGGTCACGATTTGATCTTCTGATGAGATGGACGATTGACGAAATTTCGGCACTTTGACCTTCGGTTCTTCGTGACTTCCAACATTTCAAAACTCCTTATTACTATATCGCCGAAACAATCGGACGGTTCACATTTATTTCACGGAGACAGATCAACGGTACGATTTATACCTTACACTCATCCTTTCAATAAGTAGATCGATGGTCCAGGATGCTCGTGAAGTGATCTTTCAGATCAGATGTCTCGTGTCCACTTCGTGACTTCAGGACTTTAGACGAGTGTTGGTGGTAAAAATCCCGAGGAAAAACTCCCAGAGTGACTTAACTTGATTACATCACTTGCTGACATGTCATGAGATGAGTAGCTGCCACATGTCATTTTGATTCGTGATTTTCATGTACCTGAAATGATGAATAAACTTGAAACTTGTCAGTGTCTGATTATGCCACATGTCAATGATGACGTAGTCTTGTTGGCATGGATCTTCATGTGGCACATGCTCCTCTCCTGGATCTAACGGTTGTGCTAACTTTCGGTGTATTCTTAGATCGACGATTGAGAGAAACTTCGGGTCTTCATCCTTCGAGACTTTATAACTGTTGACATTTGAAACTCCCGAATAAATTCTCCTGTAGTGACGCAAATCACTTACGTCACTTGTTGACATGGTATGAGTCAATTTCCTATTGTCATTTGTCATCTTCTGATTATTCCATGTGTACTTGCTGATGTGGTCTTCCACTCATCCTTGCTGACGAGCTTTTTTGACATGGATCTCCCACATGTCCTTGCTGACGAGGTTCGCTGACATGGATCTCCCACATGTCCTTGCAGATGTGGTATTTTGACCAACAGTCCTGATCCAATGATCCTCATTCGTCTTCCAAATCCAACGATCCTTATTTACTTTGGATTTATGGGTTCTAGGTATTTCAAATCTCAAACTGACAAATCGTAAGTTCCTCACATCTTTTAGACCCATAGTGAAGGATGTTTGTTCGATTAGTATCTAGGATCCACGACACGATCTGTCTGTGATGCAACTCTTGTAGCTTATCCCGTCCTTCCACTTTAATATGATCCGACGACTAACGAGTATTCGGCTAATCCAAATCTCAACCTTTTATCCTCACTTATCCTATCCTTCCACATTGAGATGATCCGACGGGTGTGGAGATTCTAACTCTGATCGGATGACTGTTGAGCTTATGCTTTTCCTTCTGAGTTTTGATCTCTGTGTTTTCTAACCCTCCTGAGATTTTTATCATAGGAACATTGTTGATCCTATCGTGATCAACAATAATCACTAATTTCTTCTGCTACTTTATATACTATGCAATGCGCTCTTCCTTCTGAGCTTTGATCTTCATACTTTCGCTTGTCCTGTTCACTCCTCCGCATGAGCTTGTGCTATCAATCTTTTAACACTGTATGACATATTCTGCTTAACTGATATACTTGTTAACATCATTGGCACTATCATCTGAGGTAATTCATCATTAATAATAGATCATCACATTGATTGTTGACATCAATGAAAATATATCCAACATCTCAGGGAACTTTCTTAAGACCATAATGAGATTTCTTAAGGCGACAAACAAGGCTAGAGTCATTCTAGACATAGCCAAGAGGTTGTTCCATGTATATTTCTTCTTTCAAATCTCCATGCAAGAAGGTGGATTTAACATCCATCTGATGGACCTCCCATTTATGTGAGGCAACAAGGGCAAGAACAAGGTAGAGGGAATTCATTTTGGATACAGGGGAAAAGGTTTAATTATAGTCAATTCCTTCGACTTGGGAAAATCCTTTGGCAACTAACCGAGCCTTGTGTCTTTCAACACTTCCATTTGATGCATACTTAGTTCTGTAGACCCATTTACATATGACAAGTTTTCTTCCTTTTGGAAGAGGTATAAGATTCCAAGTATCGTTTTTCATTAAAGAACAATACTCATCATTCATTGTTGTATCCTAATCTGGATGACCTGAAGCTTATGAAAAAGTCTCTAGATCATGAGTCTCTGAAACTTGAGCCAAAAGAGAAGAGGATCGCTAGAACTGTGAACGTGTTCGACGCTGATATAAAGGATCACTGATAAGACCACCAGTTGCTTCTCGTGTTGAACATACCCATCTAGGAAGCGGTGGAACTGGTGTTGGTTCAGGTTCAAAGGACTCATCTGGAGGAAGATGAGCAGGCAGAGGTGGATTTTCATCATCATTGTCATCATCTAAAGAAGAAACCAGAATAGGAATAGAAGAAGGCACAAACTTTGAAGATGGCTCACAGGCTGAAGAAGCCACAATCGTCGAATTAGGATCATAGGCCGAGAGATTTTCATCAAATTTAACATCTCTTCTAATAATAATTTCATTACAATGTGGTTGAAGAAGTCTATAACATTTGATATCTTTAGAATAACCAACAAATATACAATTCTCACTTTTAGGTTGTAATGCTTTCCTTTTCTCATAAGGAATGTGAGCCCATGCTATACTACCAAATACACGGAAGTGACTTACATCTGGTTTAATTTTATTCCAAGCTTCTTCCAGTGTTATATTTTTAAGATCCTTTGTGGGAGTGCGATTGACTATGTAATTTTCACATTTGATTTCTTCTGCCCAATACTTTAGACTTAATCCCTTAGATTGGATCATACAATTAGCCATTTATTTTAATGTGTGGTTCTTTCTCTCAGCAACACCATTTTGTTGTGGTGTATATGGAACAATGTATTGCAAGTGCAGTAACTTGTAAAATTTTTGTTCACGTATTCGCCTCCATTATTTGTTATTAACTTTTGAATTTGATGTCTAGATTTCTTTTCTACAAGGGCCTTGTAGGCCAAAAACTTGTCAAAAACTTCACTCTTAAGTTTTAAGAAGTAAACCCAAGTACGTTTGGAAAAATGATCAATGAAATTTAAGAAATACTTGCACCTAGAAAAGAAGAAAGTGGACCACACAAAGCACTGTGAACAAGCTGCAAAGGGCCCGAGGCGTTCCAAGAGGCACGTTTTTCAAAAAAGTCTCGATGATGTTTGTAGAGAACACAACCGGCACAAACACCATCTTTGCATGAAACAGGAGGAAGACCAATCACCATCTGTTGATTACATAGTTTCTTCAATGAGCGATAGTTTAGATGACCAAAACGCTCATGCTAAAGTTTGCTCAAGTCATTGCTATGAGCAACAAAAACCGATGAAAAAGATGATGACCCAAAGTTGTCAAACTTGTACAACCTGATAATATCATCAACAATTCCAGTTGCAAGAACATGCTTAGGATCGTTTAGATCCTTGATTACAACTTGGTGAGGTGAAAACTCTACGGTTTTACCTTCACATGAATGAGTGATTTGATATACTGATAGAAGGTTACAAGAAATAATTGGAACACATAATACATCATTGAAATGACCATTATCTACTTGAAATGTTCTATATCCTACAACACTAAGAGATCTATCATCACTAAAAAATATTTTCTTGGTGCTACATTCATTTAGAGCAGAAAATATGTCTTTATCCTTAGCCATATGATAAGATTCTCCTGAATCAATAAGCCATTCATTAGAAGAAGAAGTAGAAGTTGTATTGAAGGAGAAACCATAAGCGGAAATTGCATGTTCATGAGAAGAAGAAGAAGAAGTAGAATCAATATTGATTTTGTGATTCTTCATCACTGCTTCTAAAGATGCCATCTTCTTGAAACATTTGGACTCATCATGACCATCTTTATCACAAAAGTTGCAATGTCTGTCAGTCTTATTATTTTTATATTTTTCTCCTTTGTCACCATTAGGTGTTGAAGATGTCTGAGCAGGTTTGGGACCCTTATGTTGTTGGTTGTTGTAGTGAGGATGTTTCTTCTTTGGATACTTGGTTTTATCTTTCTGCTAGGAAACTAAGGATTTGTTGGAGGTACCTGCAATGTTGATCACTCCAAGTTGTATAATCTTATCTTCCTCTCTAATTAAAGAAACACAAAAGGGATCAAGAGTGGGTTTTTGATAAGATTTCCCTAGATCCTCTCTCGTGGCATAAAAGGTAGATACAATCATAGAATATGCACTACCTAGCTTAGAAAGAATAAGATAAATGCAACACTCTTCCCCCATGTCTATCTCACATTCCTCACATAAAATTCTGAGTGTTTTAAACTTAGATAGATAGTCTCCAAGGAAAGAAAAATCACTTGGACTTAAGGTCAGTACTTGATTTTCTAACTGTTGTGCTCGAATAATATTGAGTTTACCAAACACATATTCAATCTTTTCCCATGCTTCATGGGGGTCATCAATTTCTTTAAGGTGGAACATTAAATCAGGAGAGATGAACATTCCAATTAGTCCACGTGCTTCATCACTCCTATTATCCCATTTGACTTTCTTATCATCATCAATGGGTGATTTTTCCTTTCCCAAAGTAATCTGGTACAAGCCTTTACTTCTTAATAAATCTTCCATATGATATTTCCATTGGAAGTAGTTGTTGCTGGTAAGCAAGATATTACTTGTAGAAGCCATATTAAATATGAATATAATATGGATTTAAAAACTAAAACTGATGATCTAGATGGAAAGAGCTTGAAAAGTTATGTGGTTAAAAAAAAAAACACTGAAAACGGACTTCGGATGTGAGAGTTATGCCCTTTAAAAAAAAAGCATAAACGGTAACCAAGAGACCACGTGATAGTGTAAGTTTCTTTATGAAGTGACCTACTTTTATAAAGAGAAGTGGGGATCACTTTTACAATGAAATTACTTTATAAAAGAAAAGTTGCATGCAAAATAAATAACTCTAAAATAAAATATTAAAGCTACTGATAGTGATTCACTTTTATACTTGAAGTGAAATACACTTTACAATTTGAGCGTGGACTTTTTCAAAAAAAAGTAACAAAAGAACGACTTGAACTCAAGACCTCTTACTTAATAAGGAAAAATTTAACCAAATAGTCTAGAAAAACATATTGTATTTTTTAGGAAGAGGATTGGGGGTGTTTTTTTTTTTTTGTTGAAGATAGCCTTGGAGAGCATGCAAAAAAAAAAACTATTTTCACACAAGAAAAAAATTTCGCTTCTCGATGACAACAAGGGTTAGATTTCGGTTAGCTTACCCAAAAGATGCACCTTTTCCTATTTGTTTCTTATTTTACGAGATCGCACAGGGCGCGGGGAAAAGAGCATACATAGATCTAAAAGAGTAGCAACCCAGAAATAAATATACAAAACTAAAATAAAACCAAAATAATACTCTGCAAAAATTTAAAAAAATGTGTATGCAGGCTTTATACCTCTGAATCTAACTGAAATGATTGTATCTTGGGAAAACGGAAACCTTTTCGAGTGAAAATAAAAGTGATATTGAATGAAAAGAGCGCTCTGGACGCAATGGAACAGTCCTATCAACCCGGAAATTTACGGAAATAACAAAAAAATGGAGATGAGGCAACTCAGCTTCACGATCTCAATCTACAACAGGAGCAGGTCTTCAACCAGGCTCTGATACCATGTTCGAATACACATGTATTCCAACAGAGGATGAAAACCTTCAGTAACCAATCACATAACCATATCAAATATCAACACATCGATGTTTTCACATGGTAAAACCCTACAGGGAAACATCCATGGCCCCAACCAATGCAACCACTTGGAGCAATGTATTAATGCAAAAGAAAAAGATTACAGAGAGATTTTACAAGAGAGTTTATCATAATCGATCATAAACAAATGAATCTCCATGCTCTTTAAATATAGATCATGGACCAATTGAGTGTTAAGCCATGGATCAATGCCGTTAAGATCGAGGAGAGTATGAACCGTCGGATCACTCTATGTCGGGAACATATCGTGACCGTCATATTTCCTAACTACAAATGCATACTAATGCATACTAAAGAAACACACTAATAAACACACTTTTACCTAACGACACCTTATACCAAGTAGATCTTAACTAGCTCCTAAGTGTCTAAATATCCTAACACAGACAAATCAAGTCGTCGATCTAAAATCATGATCAATGAACAACATTCATTTCGGGTTAAGAGTTGTGAGGGGGTTACACTTCGGGTAATCTCACTTCAGGTAAACGAGAAGAAAGAAAGACGAAGCCGGAGCCCCGAAGTCCCGAAGTCCCGAAGTAAATAAGGACCGTTCGATTTGAAGAACACTTTGGGAAATATCCCGACTGTTGGATCAAAGAAAGTAGAAGGATAGTATAAGCTAAGAAAAGGCCTCAGATCCCGAATACCCGAATTCTCGATAGTTGTTGGATTAAGTTAATCCTTTTCGGGTTAAAGAAGGATCGTTAGATCTAGGATAAGAACATGTGCCACATGAGGAGAGCCATGTCAGCAAGTTACGTCACTCCGAGATTTTGTACTTCAGGATTTTCACCACCAACAAATACCTGAAGTCCCGAAGTTTTGAAATGAATGAGAACTATTCATTGTGAAAATAACATCCAACTGTCTGATCTACTTTGGAAAAATGAACTCCGGAATATTAAAATAAAATGAAGGAGAAATCACCCGAAGTGTTGAAGGCCGAAGTTAATCCATACCATCGATCTAATTCGGGAGCGTTCTCGACCATTGATCAAGTACAGTGGAAGGATAGCGTAAGTGGAAGTGTTAACCGACAGCAAGCGGTCACCACTATTGTATGACTTATTCGGTAGGTAATCACTCCAGAGGAATTGCTACTCCGTAATTCGAGAGCCACAAATAGTTGAAGTCTCAAAGTAAATGAGAACCGTCCATCTCATCGTGACATTAAAATGTGATCATTGATTTTGATAAGTAATCAAACACTTTCTTGTCTTAGCGCCTGGTCACCACCTGCAGGCGTATGGAATAAAGAAGCAAACGGGAAAGAAGAGGCAACACTTAAATTAATAATCTTGTGGTCATGTGACTATGTCCATATGTAAATGGTTTGAAGGAAGCGCCTCTACATAATTTGATTTCTACAAATACAAGTGATCGATTAAATGAAATCGATCCATACCTGTGACCGATTAATGAAATGCATTTTCATTAAATTGAAAAGGCTTCTCATTAAATTGAAAAGGCTTCTCATTAATATTTGAATAATAAAAAAACAAACCAGATTATTTTTAATGAAGAGATGCGATGGCTCAAACAAAGGGACACAATGTTTCATAGCTCACACCAGTTGGAAGAGTATATAAATGAGAAAGAGTGGTGAGAAGAAAGTGTCTCTGCAATCTAGATAAGAAGATAAAAAACAGAAGCAGAGTCTAAGAAGAAGAATTGTTGGTTCTTATGACGTGAGGGTGGAAGGGAGGAGCATGAAAGGATTCATATCCTTACTAAACAAATTGTAAAAGACAATGGAGCTGGTGCCCTAAATACAAGGGAGTTTGTGCTTCCTAAGGTTGGTTCCCTAAAGATGAGGGAGTTGGTGCCCTAAAGAAGGGGATATGTGTCTCCTAGAGTTGGTGCTCTAAAGAGGATTGGTGTCCTTCACTATTCTTTATAAAACCTTGTAATTGATGTTAAATATATTTATATAATTGATTTTACATACAATTCATTGTTGATTCATTTTGGTAATCAATAAAAAAAAGTAACTATTAATTGAAAAAGAGGTAATATTGATTCACACCCCCCTCTCAGTATTCCAACAATTGGTATCAGAGCAGGTGCCTTCAGCATAGTCTAACAACTAGATGGTACATCTTGAATATGGATCAACAATAGGAAATGTCTAACAACAAAGCACCATTGTTCAATGGAGGAGGCTATGCTCTATTGAAGGTAATAATGAAAAACTTTTTGTTGTCTCTTGGTTTTGATATTTGACAATCTGTTGTAGATGGTTACACTGCACCAACTGCTCCACCCAAAGACGTTGCATGCAAGAAAATTTGTAATGACAACTCAAGAGCGGTTAATGGAATTCTAATAGGGTTGACTAATTCTATATGTGTAAAGGTTATGCATTGTAAATCAGCCAAATAAATCTGGGACAAATTGAAGGTTGTATATGAAGGAGATGACAAAGTCAAGGAAGCCAAACTACAGACCTATAGAACTCGGTTTGAAAATATGAAAATGAAATAAGAAGAAAATATTGTTGAGTACTTTCATAGGGTATATGAAGTGATTAACTCAATCGGAGCGGCACGAGAAGAAATAATAGATAAACTTATTGTGCAAAAAATACTAAGATCATTACCTATGAGATATGATGCAAAGATTTATACAATTGAAGATAGAACTAATCTAAGCACACTCACAGTTGATCAGCTTCATGGAATTGTTACAGCATATGAAATGAGAATAGGGAATGATAAATCAACAAAAGATGAAACATCCTTTAAAGAATCCAAGAAAAAGATGAGGCAGGAGCAAAAGACCAATGATAAATTATCATATATATCAAATGTAGACGAGGCCAACTTTATAAAGAAACTCTAGAAACAATTTGGAAAATATAAAGGAAAATTACCTTTCAAATGTTTCAACTGGGGAAGAATTGGACACTTTTCTAACAAATGTCCCTATCCCAAGCAAGAGTAAAATGATGAATAAGATCACAACCAGAAAAACCAATACAAGAAGAAATTTTATAAGAAAAAGAAAAACTTCTACTCCAAAGAAGACAACATCTCTTCAGACATGAGTGAAGATGAAAATTCGAAACTTTTGTTTATGGGAATGAAAAATCAAGATGATAAACATTCAGAATATGAAGAAGAAGGGGACTTCGAAGAAGAAATCCTTAGTGTAATTGAAGAACTAGGAAAAACTAAAAAACAAAACAGGGTACTAAGAAGAGAGCTTCTAGAGATTAAAGAAGCTACTGAATCAAGAGAGAGGGAAGTTTCCAAAACCCTCAAAGACGTCAGAACAAACCATCAGTGATTTGAAGTCCCAACTCCTAGAAGCTAATAAAACTAAAGAAATCATTTTAAAACAATTTAGCGATAAAAAACAAGCATGTGAGAAACTAGAAGCTGAGATCAAGACGCTAAAAAGTGATCTTGAGAAAGAAAAGAAGAGATCAAACTTTGGAAATAGTTCAAAGATCTTGGATGAAATTCTCAGTAGCCAAAGGTCACCAAACAATAACACTAGTTTGGGATACGCCCAAGACTCAACTTCTACATCACAAGGATCTGTCAAAAGACCAATTAATTATGCAGATGCTCTAAAGGGATCCTTAAGAGGAGAAAATAATAAGGCAAATATGATACCATCGAACATTGTTCCACATAAACATAAATCAATATTCCCTACCAAAGTAATAAATGACAGAAAAATACAATCACCAGAAGGAATCCCCCTAATAAATATCTATTCATTGGATATTGTTACTCCTGAAATAATTTTGTACATAAGGCAATATACTGCAAAGCTTATGAACAATAAAATAACTGAAATGTCCAAAGATATAAGAACAATAGGTACAATAAAGAGAAGAGAAACTACAAGTCATTTTCTCCTTTGAAATATTTCAATAGTGAATTCCAAAAATGCAACAACTATGGTCATAAAACAAGTGATTGTAGATTGCCAAAATATGATAAAAAGACAAAAAATCCCCATAATAAAAAAGAATGGAGAAAAAAACAAACATAGTGCAATGTAGAATTATATGTGAGAAATAAAGAGTGGCAGTGGTATATAGACAATGTATGTTCCAAACACATGATTGGAGATCAAAGTAAATTTCTCAAGTTAAACAAGAAAGGAAAAGGAAAAGTAACTTTTGGAGATAATATGTCAGCCAAGATACTGGGAAAAGGCATTGTTAGGTTAGGAAATAATAAAACCAAATCAAAAGATGTACTTTTGGTAGAAAATCTCAAACAAATCTTCTAAGTGTAAGTCATAATTGTGATCAGGGTCACATACTTACTTTTGATTCTCAGAAATGTGAAATCATAAAAAAGGACACTGGAAAGCTAGTGCCAGTTGCACCAAGAACATCTAGTAATGTGTACATCCTCGATATAGAAGAAGAAGAAAAATGTTGCTTAAGACAAGTAGATGAAAGTTGGCTATGGAGTAGAAGGTTGGGACATTTAAGATTTGACAACTTGATTAAATCCAATGAAAAATAAGCATTTAGGGACCTACCAAAAGTGATTAAACCTTCATATCCTATTTGTAAACATTTTCAAATAAGAAAGAAAACAAGAGTTAGGTTAAAAAAAAAAGATCATTCCACAACTAAACCATTAGAGATTATTCACACAGATCTATGTGGACCTACCAGAATGAAAAGCACTTATGGTGAACATTATTTTATGTTGATTGTTGATATTTACACAAGACTGACCTGAGTTTTCTTTTTAAAATAAAAATCAAAAGCCTTTGAGAAATTTAAAATATATAAAGCTCTTGTAGAAAATGAAACAAATCTAAAAATTAAGTGTCTAATATCAGATAATGGAGGAGAGTTCACCTCTAAAGAGTTCACTCAATTTCTGTGAAAATCATGGTATCAAAAGACATCTTTTAGCTCCCAGAACTCTTCAACAGAATGGAGTAGTAGAAAGGAAAAACAAAAAAATTCAAGAAGCTGCAAGAACTATGCTAAATGAAGCCAAACTTCCAGAAATGTTTTGGAGAGATGTAATCCACATAGAAGTTCACATACTTAAAAGAGCTCATTTGAGACCCAATCATGACAAAACCCCTTATGAACTATGGTTTGGGAGGCCAACCTCTGTAAAATACTTTAGAATTTTTGGAAGTAAATGTTACATAAATAATGATGAAGATAAACTAGGAAAGTTTGACCCAAGATCTGATGAATGAATATTCTTAGGATACTCATAAAATAAAAAGGCATACAGATGTTATAATCTTAGACTACTAAAAATAGTGGAAAGTGCAAATGTAAAAATAGATGATCGAATAAAGGGCACATCACAAGGCTTTGATAAAAAATCTCAAAAAAAAGATGATAATATAAAATCTCAATAAGAGGATGATGATGTAGAATCTCAGCAAGAAGGTGATGATGAAACACAGGAAAATGAACCTCACACTGATGAAGAAGACAATGAAGAAACACCATTTCCAAGGGCTCCATCAAAAAGAGTTCAAAAGAATCATCTTGAAAGTTAGATCATTGGAGATAAAAGTGCAGGAGTGGAAACAAGAAGGAAACTAAATTTTGAATCAGAACAATAAATATTATCCCTAATTGAACCTAAATCATTTTAAACAAGCTGTCAAAAGTAAAGATTGGATAAAATCAATGAATGAAGAACTTGATCAAATAGAGAAGAATCAGACTTGGGAACTAGTTCCAAGACCCAAGAACAATAATGTGATAGGAACTAAGTGGATCTTCAAGAACAAATTAAATGAAAATGGGGAAATTATGAAGAAAAAAGCCAGATTAGTCTACAAAGGATATTCACAAGTAGAAGGTATTTATTTTGAAGAAACTTTCGCTCCAGTAGGAAGACTTGAGGCAATCAAAATGTTCCTAGCATTTGCATGCTTTAGAAATTTCAAAATCTATCAGATGGATGTCAAATCAAAATTCCTTAATGGAACACTAGAAGAAGAAGTATACATTGAGAAACCAGAAGGTTTCATGTTATCAGAAAACTAGGACTATGTGTGCAAACTGAAAAAGGCTCTGTATGGTCTTAAACAAGCCCCCAGAGCATGGTTCTATAGGCTTGATCAATATCTACAAAAGCAGGGATACAAGAGGGGGACTACTGACAACAACTTATATATCAAAATTGAGGATCAAAACATGATTGTTGTGTTCGTATATGTAGATGACATCATATTTGGGAGTAATGTCACTACACTAAGCATAAAATTTGCAGCCAAAATGCAAGAGTTTGAAATGTCTATGCTGGGAGACTATCATTTTTCCTAGGTTTACAGGTAAATCAAATAGAAAATGGAATATTTGTTTCCCAAACCAAATATATCAAGGAAATGTTGAAGAAATTCCAAATGGAAGATAGTAAACCTATGGGTACTCCAATGGTCACGGGATGCAAACTAAGTCTAGAAGATGACTCACCAAAAGTAGACCAAACGATGTATAGATCTATGATTGGAAGTTTTCTTTATTCAAAAACACCAAGACCTGACATCATGCAGGTTGTAGGACTCGTGGGGATATTTCAATCTACACCTAAAGAAACCCACTTAAAATTAGTAAAAAGAATATGCAGATTGGGTAGGTAGCATAGATGATAGGAACGACACCAGTGGAGGAGAATTTTTCCCAGGAAAAAGTCTGGTAGCATGGTCAAGCAAGAAGTAAACATCCACATCACTCTCTACAGCAGAGGAAAAACACATTATTGTTGCATCCTGCTGCACACAAATTCTTTGGATGAAACAAACTCTAGAAGACCTACAAATAAAATATAATGATCCTAATAATATTAACTGTGACAACACTAGTGCCATAAGTATCTCTAAAAATCTAGTCATACATTCGAAAACCAAACATATCCCAATAAAATACCATTTCCTTAGAGATAATGTCACCCAAAAAATAGTTAAAATGTTATATATAGACATCAAAGAACATATTGTAGACATTTTCACAAAACCTCTACCCAGGAGTACTTTTGAAAATCTCTGACAGAAATTAGGAGTAATTCAAAAACCTCATTAAAATCGAATGATCAGGGGGAGCAACCCTTTTCCATTGATGTCAAAGGGGGAGAGTAACTTCGTAGAGAAAAGCATCATCATATGGGGAGTTTGTATGAAGTTAGAGTGTTTCCCTCAATGACAAATGGGGATATTGTTGGACATATTTTCGTTGATGTATTTTTATTGATGTCAACAGTCGATGATGCACATGAAGCTCAGAAGGGAAAGCGTAGTGCAGAAACGTGATCGGGATCAAAATCCCCATAGGACAAACCAGGACAGTTGGATACACAAGCGCTAGATCAAGGGAAGTGATTGATTGTGGAGTGTGAAGGGAGAATTAAACTACATGTTATTTCCAATCCCGTAGTCATTTCGGGTTAAGAGTTCTGAGGAGGTTACATTTCGGGTAATCTCACTTCGGTTAAAATGAGAAGTAAGAAAGACGAAGGCCAGAGCCCTGAAGTCTCGGAGTAAATGAGGACCATCTGATCTAAAGAACACTTCGGGAAATATCCCGACCGTCGAATCAAGGAAAGTAGAAGGATATGATAAGCTAAGCAAAGGCCTTAGATCCTAAATACTCGAATTCCCAATAGTCGTTGGATTAAGTTAATCCTTTTCAGGTTAAAGAAGGACCATTAGATACATCAGAAGAACATGTGCCACATGAGGAGAGCCACATCAACAAGTTAGGTCACTCCGAGAGTTTGTACTTCAGGAGTTTCACCACCAGCAAATACCCGAAGTCTCGAAGTTCCGAAATGAACAAGAATTGTTCATCGTACAAATAAAATCCAACCGTCTGACCTACTTTGGAAAAATGAACTCCGGAAGATTAAAATACAATGAAGGATAAATCACCCGAAGTGTCGAAGGCTAAAGTTAATGTTACCATCGATCTAATTCAGGAGCGTTCTCGACCGTTGATCAAGTATAGTGGAAGGATAATGTAAGTGGAAGTGTTAACCGACAACAAGCAGTCACCACTATTGTATGAATTATTCGGTAGGTAATCACTCTGGAGGAATTTCTACTCCAGAATTTGAGAGCCACGAATAGCCGAAGTCCCAAAGTAAATGAGAACTATCCATCTCATCGTGACATTAAAACATGATCGTTGATTTTGATAAGTAATCAAGCACTCGCTTGGCTTAGTGCTTGGTCACCACCTGCGGTCGTATGGAATAAAGAAACAAAAGGGAAAGAAGAGGCAATGCTTAAATTAATAATCTCGTGGTCCTGCGCCTATGGTCATATGCAAATGGTTTGAAGGAAGCGCCTCTATAAAATTTGATTTCTGCAAATACATGTTATCAATTAAATGAAATCTATCCATACCTGTGATCGATTAATGAAAAACATTTTCATTAAATTGAAAAGGTTTCTCGCTAATATTTGAATAAAACAAAAACAAATGAGATTATTGTTAATGAAGAGGTGTGATGTTCCAAAAAAAGGGACACAATGCTTCATAGCTCACACCAGTTGGAAGAGTATATAAACAAGAAATAGTGGTGAGACGAACGTGTCTCTGCAGTCCAGATAAAAAGATAAAAAACAGAAGCAAAGTCCAAGAAGAAGAACTATTGGTTCTTATGAAGTGAGGGTGTAAGGGAGGAACATGAAAGGATTCATATCCTTACTAAACAAATTGTGAAAGACAAGGGAGTTGGTGCTTCCTAGGGTTGGAGCCCTAAATACAAGGGAGTTGGTGCTTCCTAGGGTTGGTACCCTAAAGACGAGGGAGTTGGTGCTTCCTAGGGTTGGTTCCCTAAAGAAGGGGATATGTGTCTCCTATATTTGGTGCTCTAAAGAGGATTGGTGTCCTTCACTATTATTTATAAAACCTTGTAATTGATGTTAAATATATTTATATAATTGATTTTACATACAATTCATTGTTGATTTAGTGTGTTAAATCATCAAAATAAAATAAAAAAGTAATTGTTAATTGAAAAAGAGGTAATACTGATTCAAC
>ML799660.1:457791-483721 GCA_009831015.1 Picea engelmannii
AGGAATCCTTACAGAATCCTGGAGCTAGGGAGCCGGAGAGGCTTTGTTCCTAGCTGGCTAGGAGGTTAGTCGGTTTTGGGCAGAGCATTAGGCAAAGTTGGAGAACAACAATAGCATCAGTTAGAGGTATGTAATTCATTATTATGCTGTGTTATGTGGTTTATTATCATGTTGTTGAATATGATAAATATGTGGTTTATTATGATGTTGAATATGTGGTTTATTATGATGTTGCTCATAAGTTTTAATTATGTTGAATAATGAATGGTTAAAAGTTAGGATAACATTTCTCTATTTTAACTTATGTTTTATAAGGCTCGGTTGGAAGAGACCTTACACATGTTATCAGATCTTCAGTTGGAAACACTGGAGCCTTAAGGGCCTACCTACAACTATATATATATATATATATATATATATATATATATATATATATATATATATATATATATATATACCACTGTTTAACTAAGAAGAAAATAGGGATTTTTCTTAAACTAGAGAAAAACCCAGAAATTTATTTTCTAGATTAAAATCGAGTTCCCTACTACATGGAAAAATATTCTGCAGTTCATGTCATCTAATTTGAAAACAACCTAAAAACGAAACCACCCTAGGACTAGAAACAGTTCAAAAAAAAAAATGAATGAAAATAACCTTGAGAAACCCTTGAAGTAAACTTGAAACAACCCAAAAAACCCTGAAATTTCCACTAATAAACCCTTGAAAAACCCTGAAAACACTAATAAGAATTATGAAATAGCTTAAGATGTAGCAGGGAGGAGTCCCAAAGCTGTTTCACCCTCCCATCTCTGGTTTCAACCACCAAACCACATGTTTACTTGTAACAACTTTCACCTGCAAAGGACAAAAAAAAGAGCATCATAAAAGAAGCATTAGATATCTACTAGATTAAAAGTTGCTTATCATTATTGTGTGAAATGTGTTTTCAACTCTCGAAAATAGAAACAGTCTATATATAATTATTAATGTATTTTTTTTTATGTATGTTTATATAATAAAACTTTGTAAACCCTAGGCGCCTACCATGATGCCCATGGTTGTGATCCCACCAGAGGGTTGGTTATGAGATGACGAGAGAGGGCGCATTAACCTGTAACAAAAAAAAATGGAGAAATGAGGCCATGCAACCAACCCTTTCCTTTCTTCCCTCGCACATAGACAAACCTGAAAATTCAGAAGAAACTTGGCAACTCACGGATGGGATTTGAACCTTGCTCTTTTGAAACAATACACAAAACTGTAAGACACCTTCAAACCCTCGCCCTCCGCCAAGATAAGTTATTCCATGAGATGATGATATGAGTCAGGGAGTTGATGCAGAGGCACCGAAAAGGGGCAGGTCGGCCTAGCAGCCAAGGTCGTGCCCTCAAGGGTGTTTCCCCACGAACCTGCAAAACAAAAACAAAAATAAAAGGAGAAAAAAAAAAAAAAACTCACACGCAGTAGCTACAAGGGAAGAATGGGAACAAGTGGAAATGAAATAAAACTTCGAAGGTCATATAGTCAAGCCACAAGCTGAATCCACACGCCACGCACATATAAAGTCATCAAAACCAGAGCTGAGTGCCAAGATTCATACCCTATGCGCCTGGTTGCTGTGAGGAGGCAACCTGTTTGCCTTATGGCCAAGCCCAAGCGCCTTTAGGAGAGCCTTTTTTCCAACATGCCAAAAGCCCCAACTAACACAGTTGGATTGGTTGCAGTAGGCCACAGTGGCATGGTCAGATTGATTGTAGGAGGGTGCAAATAGAGCACAAATTTGAATTAGCGTGTAGATAGAAGAGGCCACATTTGAGTAAGGCATGTACAACCATAGGAGGGCACAGACAAAGAGGAAATACAATGTCACAAAGGAGCACTACACACAAACTGAGTATGTGTGAAGGGACAAAATTGGCCACAAATTGAGGACAAACGAAGGGTAAAAAGGGTCATAGAAGGCATGGAGAGAATGTGCATAGGGGTGCATGCAGGCCACATAAGGGGAGCAGATCAGGATGCTAACATAACCCTGAAATGAATTCAGTATGGAACTTGTGAGCACTAGAATGGGTTTTCTATCACTAAATCCGTGGACAATTGGACATGTGAATTCCAGAAAAAATCACATAGTTTAGGTGTAGTGCAGTTTGGTGCAGAGCAAATGGGTCTGTGGGCTCTTCCCTTTTCCCTTGTGTTGGCGATTGTCCACTGTTGCATAGAGACAAGCGCCAAGCCACCAAAGAGGATCCGCGAGGAAGCTCGCAGTTCTAGAATGCACAACGAAGGAGGAACCACTGTGTATGAACAACGTTGAACCGCGAAGGAGGAACCATGAGAGAGAGACCACTGACGGACGCAGGAGTAAATTTGAGGTTTGGGTCCGATTAGGGTTTGTGTAATTATTATTTTTATTTCTTTTATTATTATTTTTACTATTATTTATTTTAATTTGGCTTGGGCAGGCGGGAAATGAGGGAGGCGAGCACGTGGGCCTCATGCACCCACGATGCCCGACTTCAATTGTAAAATTTTAACTATTTTTTTTTTCTTATTTGTATTTAATTATTTTATTCTAATTTAATTATTTAATTATTTAATTTTTATTATTTTTTATTTTAAATTTCTTTTAAATTAGGTTTAAAATCTTAATTGTTTAAAATTTGTTTAAAAATTTAATTATTTAACAAATAAAATAAAATAAATTCATACATATAAATAAATAAATTATTAATAGTAATAAAGTATTATCCCGAAGTATAATCTCCAATTATCCAAGTAAGCCAAGCACTGAGTTCCATGTCCACAGCCATCGATCCAAGCACCTTCCACATGATACATTATCAATGTCAAATCCCATCACCAAGCCAAAGCCAAGCACCAAGCCCACAAGGGAGCATAATGTGCACAACATATTAATATTATAAAATTTTAATGTTAATAGTGGGTTTGAAACCTATGTTATTAATCATATATATATATATATATATATATATATATATCCCTATGATTAATGAATGTAATAGTGTAATTTTATAATTTATAAAGGTTAAAAGTCCTTGTAGAGTAGTGGGAGTTTGATGCATGTTGTGGGGAATATTTAGGGTAGAATAGGAGGTATAATAGAAAGCATTATGTAAGGAATTTGATGCACTTTGGCGAGTATGGTACAGTGCTAGCGTAGCTACTAGGCGAGAGAGTCGGTAATTTTCTTAGGCGAAGACATTGAGCTTAGAAGATTTAACCCTGACCTAGCCACTTCCCCTAAAGAGAGTAACGTCTATTTACAGAAAAGTAAAAAAAAACTTACGCCTAACCCTGTTTTCAAGTTTAAGTTGCGCAAATATGAACTTCCCTAGACTTTCCCTGACAAAATTTTGGTTGATGCAGATTCAATTATACGGGATGGTTAGGACTCAAGGAAATTGATGCAGAGGGGCATTGTCGCAGGGACCACCAATGTCGCCACCACCATCGCCTGAATTAGCCCTCATTCTGCGCTCTTTGGAGGCCTTAAATGAGACTTTAAAGGGGCGTCAGCCAACATGGGTCGAAGTGGAGCCCCCACCATCTGGAATGGTTAATCCAGAAATGTCAAGGGATTCAGGGGGATGGCCTCCACCCAAAGACATCACTAGAGAATTGGAGAAGATCAAACTTCTAGAGTTTTTCGGGGGTCGTGCCAGTGAACGTGCAGAGGCATGGTTGGAAGGAATGACAAGATGTTTCTCTTTAAGAGATTATGCTTCCACATCAAAGACAAAAATATAAATCTTTCAGTTAAGGGATAGTGCCTTGAACTGGTGGGGCAACCTGGAAAGGCAGTTGCACCTTACCCCAGACACCGTCTCTTGGGAAATTTTTTAGGAAAGTTTTCGAAGGAAATATCTACCAGCTTACTACGAGGAACAACAGGTGGGAGCATTTCATGCTCTAGTATAGGGGAACATGACCGTGGAAGAGTACGAGATCAGGTTTATGGAATTGGTCAAATATGTTTCATACATGGATAATGATCAACGATAGGCAGAACGCTTTGTTTATGGGTTAAACCCTAAGATAAGGGCCATGGTGCGGATGTGGAAACCGTCTTCAGTAGCGGAAGTAGTTGAAAATGCACGTTATGCGGAAGAACACATGAACTTAAATGGAGGAATGAGATCGACCTTTCCGCATCATCTTAGATTTGTGGGGAAGGCCCCTAGGAAATTCTCCAAGGGAGGGAGCTCTAGGCCACCTCCTTACGGTAATAGAGTCGCGCCAAGGACAGTTTCCTCGGGTATTTCAATGGCAATGAGTGCAGCATCCCATTCATCACCAACAACACCGGTAGGTTCACGACCTTCTCAGGGAGCAGCTGGTAGGGGCAGGGGTTCCAGGGGAAGGAACTCATTTCAGAGACTGTCACAGAACGGTGCGAAGGTTCAATCTCGTATTACATGTTGGGGTTGTGGGGGACCCCATTACCAGCGTGACTGCCTAGATTTGCAAGCAGGATTTGTGCAAATAGAAGGAAAGGCCTTGATGGGGAGGGCAAGTGGAAAGCACCAGAATTATGCAATAGTTAATAATCGCCAGGCAGAACATCAATCCATGGTGGTGGAGTCATCAGGTACGCTAAATCATATCAATGTTAAAATTTTATTTGATTCTGGTGCTACAGATAGTTTCATTTCACCATCTGCATTAGAAAAGAGTGGGTTGGTAGCCTACGAGCACGATGACTTTAAACAATTTGAGATGGCTTCGGGGGAAAAACAAGTGGTAAGACCTAGCGTTGATAATTGTCTAGTATACCTGGGAGTGTGTACTACCAAGGTGAAGGTATGCATCACTGCTCTCAGGCCATATGACCTAATCATTGGAATGGATTGGTTAGAAGCCCATCGAGCTATGGTATATTGTTTCACAAAAAGGGTGCTTTGTGTTGACGATGAAGGAAGGCCAGTAGAGATCCAGGGTGTATGGAGAAAGGTGTCTCTACGCTTTATCTCAACTATGAAGGTTAAGCGGTGCATGAGGCAAGGGTGTCGAATTTATGTCATGAAAGAAGTGAATGAAAGGAAAGGACCCTCCTTGGATCAATACCCGGTATTGTCAGAATTTAAGGATGTTTTTCCGAACGAGTTGCCAGGGTTACCTCCTGAGAGGGAGCTTGATTTTACTATTGAGCTAAAACCTGGTGTAGAACCAATTTCCAAGACTCTGTATAGGATGATAGTGCCAAAACTTTGTGAGTTGCAGATGTAGTTGAAAGAGCTACTCGACTTAGGGCTAATAAGGCCTAGTGTCTCACCTTGGGGTGCACCAGTAATCTTTGTGAAGAAGAAGGATGGTTCCTTACGACTGTGCATAGATTACAGGGACTTGAACCGTGCTATAGTGAAAAATAGGTACCCAATGCCACGAATAGATGATCTCTTCTATCATATGAAAGGAGCAGCGGTATTCTCAAAGATTGATTTGTGATCAGGGTATCACCAGTTAAGGATTAAGGAAGGCGATATTCCTAAAACTTCCTTTCGAACTCGGTTTGGGCATTACGAGTTCGTTGTAGTACCTTTCAGATTGACCAATGCGGCAGTAGTATTCATGAGCCTCATGAATGGTGTATTATGGAAGTACTTAGACCGCTTTGTACAAGTCTTTTTAGATGATATTCTCATCTATTCCAAGAATGAAAGCGAGCATGAGGAACACTTGCGAGTGGTGTTGTCTTGCCTTAGAGAGAACAAATTGTATGGGAAGTTTTCGAAGTGTCCCTTCTTCCAGAAAGAAATTCACTATTTAGGTCATATCATTTCCAGTGAAGGAATCTCTATGGACCCAGAAAAGGTAAAGGCCATTATGGAGTGGCCAGTGCTGAAAAATGCTCATGAGGTAAGAAGCTTCATGGGGCTAGCAGGTTATTATCGGAGATTTGTGTAAGGGTTCTCTAAAATAGCGAAACCCATCACCACTTTACAATGCAAGGGGGTCAGGCATGAATGGACAGAAGAATGTGATAGTGCATTCATCTAGATTAAAAGGTTACTAACTAGTGCACCAATTCTACAAGTTCTGGATATGGAAAAGGACTTCATAGTCTACATGGATGCCTCGAAGCAAGGGTTAGGGGTAGTGCTAATGCAGGATGGAGGAGTGATAGATTATGCATCAAGGAAATTGAAGAAACACGAGGAACTTTACGCTACTCATGATTTAGATTTGGTAGCTGTAATGCTAGCTTTGAAACTTTGGAGGCACTATCTAGTAGGGCGAAACTTTAAGCTCAAAACAGACCATCAAAGTTTAAAACATCTCTTCACTCAAAGGGATCTGAATGCTAGGCAAAGGCGATGGAGTGAGTTCATGAGTGAGTATGATTTTGGTATTTCATATATCAAGGGAAAAGAGAATGTGGTCGTGGATGACTTGAGTAGGAGGCCATGTGTCTTCTCCTTGGTACCCTTAAAAGTCAATCTGAGGGAACGTGTGTTGACACAACTCCATGGAGACAGTTGGTATTTAAAGGTTACTTCAAACCTCCAGAGTGGGAGGAAATTAGATCCAAAGTATGAAGGATATAATCTGGAAGCAGACAGACTATTAAGATATCGAGGAAGGATGTATGTCCCCGAAGGTGGGGATATTCGAAGCATCATACTGAAGGAAGCCCATAGAGAACTTTATTGTGCACATCCGGGTGTGAAGAAGATGTACGCAGACATGAGGAAGCTTTTCTTCTGGGTAGGCATGAAGCGCGATGTAGTCCATTTTGTCACCAAATGCCTAGAGTGACAACAAGTGAAAGCTGACCACCATCACCCGACAAGTCTCCTACAACCACATGATGTCCCTATGTCCAAGTGGGAAGTCATCTCTATGTATTTTTTGGTGGGGTTGTCGCTCACATCTCATAGACACAATGCCATTCTTGTAATAGTTGATAAGTTAACCAAGAGTGCTCATTTTATTCTGGCTAGAGACACTTATGATGTCACTGATGTGGCACACATGTTTGTAAGTGAGTTCATTTGTTTGCACGAGATACCTAAGAAGGTCATTTCAGATAGGGACTCCAGATTCACTTCTAGATTTTGGATAAGTTTGCAGACAACGTTGGGGACTCAGTTGAACTTAAGCATAACTTATCATCCTGAAACGGATGGGAAAACTGAAAGAGTAAATCAAGTCATGGAAGACATTCTTAGGATGTATGTCATGGATAATCATACCCATTAGGAGAAGTACCTACCTTTGGTAGACTTCGCCTACAATAATATTTTTCATAGCTCCATCAGAATGCCACCCTACGAAGCTCTGTATGGAAGGCCATGCTAAACACCGTTGAGTTGGGAGAGGTTAGAAGACTGAGTAACAGTTGGGCCAGAATTGATACAAGAGATGGAGGAATAGGTGATTCAGATTAGGCAGAGACTAAAGGAAGCGCAGGATAGAAACAACAGTTATGCAGATGCACACAGGACCGACCGAAGTTATAAAGTGGGAGATCGGGGTTTCATTCGTATCAGACCCAATAAAAGTACCATTCGATTCGGGAAGAGGACAAAGTTGTCACCTCGATTTATAGGACCATTCAAAATCCAAGAGAAAATTGGGCACGTTGCCTATCGTCTCGTACTGCCACCCCATTTGCATAAAACTCATAATGTTTTTCATGTATCTGTTCTACGTCATTATGTTGTTGATGAATCACATAAACTAAATTGGAAGGAACTGCAGGTATCGGACGTAAGAACCCTCATGGTAGAACTGTTACGCATATTGGATCGTAGAGTCTGACAGCTCAGGAACCGTCTGGTAGACCAAGTTAAGGTCCAGTGGGACAAGTTTAGTCCGGGATCTTCTACTTGGGAGGATGCTGAGACATTACGACGAGATTATCCCTCACTTTTTTTACCACCTCGAGAACATGTTTCTTGAAGGTTGGGTGTATGTAACACCACCTTTTGACTTAGACAACTAGGATTACCTAAGGCCTGATTACCTTTATTTTCTGTCACCGTGAAACTATTAATGATACACTTTAACTTTTAAGACGTAGAAACGTGTATGAATGTTTAAATGTTATTTGAATGATGATGGATATGATGTGATCTATTATGTGAATGTAAATTTTATGAATGATTAAATGTTATTTGGATGATGATGGATATGATGCGATATACGATGTGAATGAGAAACCTATGAAGGTTTAAATGTTATTTGAATGATGATGGATATGATGCAATCTATTATGTAAATGATAATTCTATGAATGGGTAACGTTAATTGAATTATGGGATATTATGAGATCTATTTCTAACTTGAAAACTTTGATGTTAAAATTGTTGGTTCATGGATACTGAATTGAAATTATGGTTGTATGCAATTGCATGATGATAATGAATAGATATGTATGAGTTTGTGTTATAGACTAATCTGCAGGTCATTGGGATATGGAATAGCCAAGGGATAATGATAATAGAAGTGGATGTCATGACCACTGACTGAGAAACAATATGGTATGAATCTGTGTATGTAAAATTATATTGGTTTGGATGCATTTCTATGATATGTGGACCAGTGTAGGATTTCAGGTGGTGAGACTACCCATAACTGAATAAACGATGACAAAACTCCCAGCAACACGGTGCTACTGTATATTCCATTGTAGGTTGTGGACCCTAGTCTTGTTAGGAGGGGTGGAGGCATTTCCCACCGTGTATCCTCCAAAACCTAGAGTCATGGGAGGACGGTGTTAGCTCACACTCCCCTAGACGTGTGATTATGATTGTCAATTGCCTACTGGGGAAGCTTGGTCAAGATAGTGACACTTCCGCTTACAGGTTCTATTTGGAGTTAGGTCAATATAGTTGACTCTCCAAGATAGTCCAGTAGAGGAAGGATAGGAATGGAATATGGAAGTAAGTTAGGGAGGAAGGATGAGTATAAATAGTTGAGAGTGTATGGAGATTTGCCTTATGGTGGAATTTATTGTTTTTCCTTCTGAAAAGAAAATGTGTATATATGAATATTCATAATTACTTAACTAAACTACAATTGTCTAAATAACATTGTTTAGCTAGATAATTGTAATTAAGGGATTTCACAAACATTTGATTGGGTTATTATCTTTTATAAAATGAGTAGTCTTGTTGAATGGATTGGATGCATACAAAAAATACTATAGAGGTGATAGTTATTGTTATTAGTACATACACGAGACTTGTATGTACTAGCTACACATGCATTTCTTGCACATGTACACTAGTATGTATGAGTTTTATTGGCTTACTTACTGATAACGTTGTTTATTGGATGTGAATGTGTGAACCATGTGTCATTTCCCTTGTATCATAAAATACTTTAAACTTCGGGACGAAGTTTCCTAAAGGGTGGGTGTATGTAACAACCCTAGTTAAATAACTAATTGTCATGGTTAAATATTTGTTTATAGTATATTAGTTTAAATTAATTAATTAATTAATTGTCCTGATTAAATATTTGTTGAATGTATATTAGTTTAATTAATTAATTATCATAATTAAATATTGGTTTAAGGGATATTGGTTTAATAAATTATTAAATTTTATGTTGGAGATATTAATAAATTTTTAATTATTATTTTGATAGATGGCCCATTAATGAAAAGGGGATAATGTGGTTGACACTTAATGGAAGGATAAGGTGGGTGAAATTTAATGGAAGGATAAGGTGGGTGAAACTTAATGAAGGGAGAAGGCGGTGGATGAGAAAGGGGGGAAAGGAGGATATGAGGGGGAAAAACACTCGGGGAAAGGGGACTTTTTTGGGGGAGCATTATTTTTCATATTGCAAGACTGTATTGGAGCATTATTGGGATATTGGAAGACTGTATTATTGGTTTTTGGCTAGAGAAGCTTGTTGTAGGACTGTTATAGGGGGGGGCACCTGTTGCTGGTAGTTTTGGGCTATGGGGCCAGGAATCCTAGAGCTAGGGAGTCGGAGAGGCTTTGTTCCTAGCTAGTTGGGAGGTTAGTCGGTTTTGGGCAGAGCATCATGCAGAGTTGGAGAACAACAATAGAATCAATTAGAGGTATGTTATTTCATTATTATACCGTGTTATGTGGTTTATTATGATGTTGTTGAATATGTTGAATATGTGGTTTATTATGATGTTGAATATGTGATTTATTATGATGTTGCTCATAAGTTTTAATTATGCTGAATAATGAATGGTTAAAAGTTAGGATAGCATTTCTCTATTTTAACTTATGTTTTATAAGGCTTTGTTGGAAGAGACCTTACACGCATATACTAAAGACAAAATGCGCATATATGGAAAAAAAAAATGCGCATATACGGAAGAGAGCTTCCGTATATGTGCATTTTGGCTTCTGTATATGCACATTTACGGAAGCCAAGATGCGCATTTATGGAAGACAAAATGCCCATATACGGAAGAGAGCTTCCATATATGCACATTTTGGCTTCCATAAATGTGCATATATGGAAGAGAACTTCCATATATGTGCATTTTGGCTTCCGTAAATGCGCATATACGGAAGAGAGCTTCCGTATATGTGTATTTTGGCTTATGTATATGAGCATTTACAGAAGCCAAAATGTGCATATACGGAAGAGAGATTATGTATATGCTCATTTTGGATTCCGTAAATGCATATATATGGAAGAGAGCTTCCATATATGTGAATTTTGGCTTCTGTATATGCACATTTAAGGAATCCAAAATGCACATATACGTAAGCTATATATACAGAAGAGAGCTTTCGTATATGCACATTTTGTCTTCCGTAAATGCACATATACGGAAGCCAAAATGCGGATATATGGAAGAGATCTTTTGTATATGCGCATATATGGAAGGAAAAATGTGCATATACGGAAGAGAGATTCCATATATGTGCATTTACGGAAGGAAAAATTGTGCATTTACGGAAAACAAAAATGTGCATTTATGGAAGCTCTCTTCCGTATATGCACATTTTTCCTTCCGTATATGCACATTTTGGCTTTCGTATATGCACAGTTTTTCCTTCCGTAAATGTGCATATATGGAAGCTCTCTTCTGTATATGCACATTTTTCCTTCCATATATGTACATTTTGGCTTCCGTATATGTGCATTTACGGAAGCCAAAATGAGCATATATGGAATCTCTCTTCCACATATGCACATTTTCGCTTCCGTATATACGCATTTTGGCTTCCGTATATGTGCATTTTTTCCTTCTGTAAATGTGCATATACGAGAGCTAAAATGCGCATATATGGAAGCTCTCTTCCATATATGCGCATTTTGGCTTCTGTATATGCGCATTTACAGAAGCCAAAATGCGCATATACGGAAGCTCTCTTCCATATATAAAGCTCTCGTATATGCGCATTTTGGCTTCCTTAAATGTGCATATATAGAAGCCAAAATACACATATACGGAAGCTGGAAGCCAAAATGCACATATACATAAGCTCTCTTCCGTATATGCGCATTTTGTCTTCCATATATGCGCATTTTGGCTTCTGTAAATGCGCATATACAAAATCCAAAATTCACATATATGGAAGCTTGCTTCCATATATGAGAATTTTTTCTTCCGTATATGCACATTTAGGGAAGCCAAAAATGTGCATTTATGGAAGAGAGCTTTTCTATATGTGCATTTTGGCTTCTGTATATGCGCATTTACGGAAGCCAAAATGTGCATATACGGAAGCCAAAATGTGCATATACGGAAGAAAAATGTGCATATATGGAAAATAAGGGTGGGGAAACTTGGGAGCATGCCCAAGTAGTGGACCCATCTGCACTTGGAAGCATGGGTGCACCAGAGAGGTTGGATGACCCCATCAACACACCCATGGAGAGTCACAACGATTGACACAAGGAAGAGCACAAGGAAAGGGTTGTGTTCCTAAGGATGGGGTGCATCGGTCCAAGAGACATGACGGTTTATGGGTGTGTGGGATCATTCGGCCGCATTATGTCCATTTATCCATGTGCTTATAGGGTTTTCATTATGGAGTATGACTTTATTGAGAGTAGGGTTAGGGTTTTTCATTGTGGAAGTTGACTTAGTTGAAGATAGGGAATTTATTCTTTATGTTTGGCCTCCTTTACACTCCTTTACCCATGAAATTTTAATATGTTTTTATTTTCTTTCTTATAGATACTCTAATATCAATTCTATGGTAACTCACACAGATGGAATTTGAGAGGAAAATTACTCATCATGAGCCATTTTAAGGCATTTTACCTGTCAAATACAATAAAAAAGTTTACTTGTCAAATACAATAAAAAAATTACTGGAACCATCATCAATCCTTGTTGGAAATCTTAAAACAAGTAATAAAGTGATCCAAACCATCAAATTTCATGGGTTAGTTTTGAAATTCCAATCCTATTGGTGGATTATGTTGATAAGGATTTTTAACCCTCATCAATCCATGCTAGAGTGCTAGGAAAAATTTTCAAAACATGATTCCAATATTTTATTATTCCCTAATTCACTTCTTCATTTCTTTCAAATTAAAAAAGAAAAAATGTTAAAATAAAATCTTAGTACTAGAAACAAGATATAAACACAGTCTAATTATATTTTTGTTGCAATAAAGATTGATACCATATATCCATAGTCAAATTAAATGAATACAATTCCCATTCAAAAATAATATCGATGGCTAACAACATTTTAGTTAAATAGTTATAAATTAGATTGTTTTCATAAACTAGTGACAAGATCCATAAAGAGAGACTCTAATGGTTAAGTGGGATAGGTAAGAACCAATAGGGACCATATTTACGATTAGTAGTCTTTTTACCATGCCACAAAGCAAGTAGTTGTTGATGAAAGTATCAAGCTAGTATTGCACAATAGATCAAAATAAGTGGCGTTGGAGTTCTTTTGAGATGCCTAGAGAGTAATGAAAACATGATCATGAATCCTAGGTAGTTGATGAACAAATGAACAAATGTTGTGGTGTTTCTTCAACAACCGAGAAGAGGATTATAGCTACAAAGTAATGGTAAAATTGTAATGATAAAAATGAGTATATCCATAAGAGGCCTCAAAAGGAGGGGGGTCATGGGATGTTGTATGTTCAAGAACAGGGTGATCACAAGATGTAAGAGATATATGACTAAGTTATCGAGTTCAATTTTAATACAATTATTTTGAAAAATATATCTAATGTGGTGTGTTATTAAGAATGTAGAAGATTATGTATATGAAAAAACAAATTATGAAATTAGAGGCTCAAGAAATATTTCAATGGCTAAAATCTAGAATAGAAGACTATGTATAAAGAACCAAACAAAGAAAACCATAATTAATGGCTCATATAAGTGTAGTTCTTAATGAATGTGGAAGATTGAATTTGACCATAGAAAAAACATGGGCCATGATTATGTGTTGAACAACCAAGTGATGTTACCATTGAGTAAAGAAGAGAATAAATGATAGTAGTAATGAAGGACTAGACCTCGAGCAATGAATTTTGAAGTAGAAAAAAGAAATTTATCTAAGTCATTGAGGAAAGGAATGTTTCTTAGCACCTTTGTTTGTTGAACAATGAAGAGCCAATATTGAGAAAATGAATAACCCTAATGAGTGTCAAACTAGTGATCATTTGGAACAACAATGTGCCAAGCATAGGAATGACTCAACCACAAAGAAAATCAAGGGAAATCCATGTTCTTAACATGATAAAGATATAAAGATAATTCCTAATGGACTAGGCACATGGATTCAAAAAATAAATATCACTTTAAGTGTGCAATGAAAAACTTTTAAGACAAGGAACACTTAGAACATGTTCAAGACAAGTTTCTAAATATGTTGAAAAGAAACGAAAACTATTGGTAGGAACTATTTGGAGAGTCTTAACCATAGTAAGATATCTATCAATTGCTATCATTGTGAAAATTATTCTAATCAAAAGGAAAATGTGTTTGATTGCCCCGATTTGGCATGGATGTAACTATTGTCCCACGTTGTGGATTTGGCATGGATGCAACTTTTATCCTCCCATGTTGGATAGACTTGGTAAATTCATATGGCATATATTCTTCAACGTTCACATTCAAGTCCTATCCTAGAGCTCATTGAGCCCTCCGTCGACACTTAAAGCTAGGGCTAATCCAAATTTTATTTCTTCCTAGAGATCCATCCAATGCTTGTGAGTCATTGGTGAATTCAAAGTCCATTATAAGTTTATCATTGAAGTCAATAAGAAATATTTCCAAATACTCCTTCATTTCCAAACATTTATGTTGTTCTCGTGGTGCATGATCAATTGCATCCTACCAATTTAAATGTATGAAATTTTAAAATATATGAATCATATAAAACATTCAAATTGATATATAAATACCATAGCATATTAGAATAAAGTAAACTTTAATGGATAAATTTCATACAATAAAGAAGGATCGCCTATAATCCTTGTAGCTTCTCTAACATCCCTTGTATAATCAAATCACAATCATTGTTTCCTTGATGAAGGGAATTTCCATCATCTCCTCCAACATTGTCCCCATTCCTATTTTCATGAGCATTCTCATTGTCCCCATTGGCATCATTTGTATGAGGCATATAAGTGTCTTGTTCTTCTAGAAGCTCATCCAATGTTTCTTCCTCTATAGCATCTTATTTGGCTACTTCATTACAAATTCCATGTAGAGAACTGACTTTCAAAATATGTTTGCATGTGTTTCCTTGCAATGCCCATGGGAAATCACATACTAGACCATTTGTAGTAGATGTTGATACAATGTAATATTTTGTACAATCTGTCTGGCTAATAACCATGTATGCACATTCAAAAATGTCATGAGGAATAAAATCATTGTCAGGAATTCTCCTATATTTCTCTAATGAAGTCTCAAGGTACCTCTCCTTCTTCCAGTTTGTTATAAATCTAGACTCCTTCAAATAGTTTCGATGCACAAAAAAATGTTCCACCCTCTTCAATAGGGATAAAATCAACCAATCCATTCTCCTAGAACATTTACGCCTTTGGTCACATAATAAATCGGTCTTCAAGAAGCAATGGTATGATTCAATTGAATTATTGGACTCTTGATTAGCATGAGGAAAGTCCCGATAACATTTTCCCGCATATCTAATAAGAGAAATATAACCAATCATTAATATGTTAAGTTAATATGACATGTAATTATAACTAAATTAAAACGATCTATATATGTTGGGGAAATTAATCTAAGACAACATAATAAGTAACTTACATATCTTATCCCCTTCCAACCAATGTTTTCTAAAGTAGTTCAAAAACTTAACATCGCCAACAATTTTTTCAAAGAATGTTCGCATTGCCTCACTAACAACATCATGATCACGACAACAATGCATTATCTTACCTAGAGTATGAGATAATTCATTGGCTCTTTCAGGGGAAGATGCCAATTGAAATGCATTTTTTGACCAAGCACGATGAACATGCCAACTGCAAAGGAGGACGCGATAACCCAAAAATTTCCTACAAGAAAAATGATATTGTTCTTGTGTTAATTGAACATGATTAACATTTAGCAACCAAATATATTCATCATTAAATGTAATAACAACAAAAATCTAGGTATATAGGTGCTAATGATAATTCATACATTCATAACGTGTAGAATATTTGTCTCACCTCAAAGACTTAATTTTTGTTAATGCATCATCTGTCATGACAACATTCATTTTCCAATTTGGACATTTTTTCCTACATGCATCTAGGAGTGGTCTAAGCCACTGGGTTATATCTGATTTTCTATTGCGTGAACACACTGCCCATGCAACAAGATCATCGCTATATTGAGAATCAAAGGCAAGAACTATTTATAATTGGTACTACACAAACCAATACAAAAATCAACTTCTCAATTTTAGAGTACTAATTGTATTGAATGAAACATTGAACTCAATAGAAACATTAAAAAATCTAATCCCATATTTTTTTGTGCTAAACGTAGAATCCAAAGCCAACATGTTTTTGTGAGACCATCATATCAAGCATCCATTCTGTTTGGATGGCAATTATTAATGGTACATCCTCCCCTTCAGGTCGTTGGTAGAAAACAAAGGATTTTTTCTCTTGTTGATATCACTTGTTAACACTCAAAGAATCCTTGGGATCTAATTGGTACTTATCTTTCAAATGGAGGTTGAATATATTGGAGACAAATTTTCTACATAAATTAAGGCCTCTAGCACCCATCACGGAACCAAAGATCCCATCAAGGATATGTCATTCAAATATTGTATCAACTGGAACACCAAGACCACATAGTGTCTTTATCGTTGATTGGATCTCCTTTGAAAGATGAGGGCTGCTCAAGGACTTTGGATCGCCAGATCTATCATATTTTCCATGGCATGGACAACCATTGCAATCCTCATGTAGGTACTCATTATAGGTGACAATTGCAACCCCTGGCATATCATTCACTTCCTTCGCTATAAATTTTCATCGACATCCTCTTTTTTGGACAAAATTTATCTTTCTTAATGGTGGTTGTGGATATCCTCTAAGATTATTTGGGCCATAATAACATTGGAACCTAAAAAATAGCCAACACCCAAAGAAATATCATTACATGTAATAGTAATACCAATAATAATTTTTGGAACTTAACAATACAGATTGAAAGAACATATAAATTGGATTAAGAGGTCATGATAAATACTGGCAATGCATAATTCAAGGATGTTGGACCCATCATAGAAGATTAATCATCACAAAAGCGCTTCCTATGCAATCTTCATACAAATGTACATGGTGCATCTGGGTTGTTTTTCTCTCCCATAATGAAGTCTTCCAACCTATTGTATGGTATCAAAGTAGTGTGATCAATAGTGTCATCTTCACGCTCTATATCACTCCAAACAAGGTCTTGGATTGAAAATATATGCTTGTATGATAAACTTTGAATAGGGAGGTTCTTGATATGTGAATGTTTTGTCTTGCAAACCATTATGCTAATTATTGCAATATGTCCCTGTAATTTGAGCAAATAGTAAATGTATATCAAACAAAGTTAAATGAAAATATATCTATTTTAAATAATAAAAAATTGAGCAAATGGTAAATGTAAATCAAACAAAGTTAAATGAAAATATATCTAGTTTAAATAAAAAAAAGTCTAGTAATATTGGAGACACTCACCATCATGATCATGATTGGCATTGACACATACACATGTTCTTAACGCAAATAACTTGAGACTTGGTCAATTCTAAGTTGAATGGTTAACAAACAATGTAATCAAGACCTAAAATTTACTTTTAAAATTTCATCTTGTATCTCAAATAAACCAATTCTATTGCATGACCAATATAAATTCCCAATTGATAGCGTAAATCTCAAATCAATATTTTCACTCAAATGAAGGAAGAATAATCAATATAAAAAAACTTGATTTGGGTCATGAAATAACAGTGATAAATGATAAAATTAGTCCTTTCAATACATTTATGTAGTAAAAGCAACAACGATAGAGCGATAGGGATCGTGGAGAGCGCCTAGGGTACGTATTGTAGCCAGAGTCGGCCATGGCCACCCCAGGGGGTGGGGATTTGGCCCCTCCCCCTCCGAGTTCAGAAGAGGATGCGTTCAGGAAGCTGATTGCCAGTGGAGGCAAGCGCAAGGTCCCTTCTGCGGTTCCAAAATTCATAAAAAATCTAGATGAAATCCCAGAAATCGCCCTCCCGGAGACGCAAGCGATCAAGATAGCCCTGGCTCTTTCTGAGAGAGGGATGGTAGGCCAGTTTATGGGACTTTGTCCCTCAGCAAAAACCACCGATGCTTGGGTACAAAGGAACTGGAAACCCCTCCTTAAGAAAGGAGTTACCTGCTACCCTTTGAGCAGTGGCTTTTTTCTCTTCGAGTTTATAAACAAGGATGATAAGGATCTCATTTTTAGAAATGGACCATATTTTATGGGAACCCAGGGGTTGTATCTGAACCGCTGGACCCCGGAATTCGATCCCATGGTGGAACTGCCAAAGGAGGTACCTGTATGGGTCAGGCTCCCCAACTTGCCTGTTCATTGTTGGAACTATGAATCTCTACAAAAGATAGGGAATGGAATAGGGAAATTCATTGATAAGGCAGACAACAAGTCCATCTACAACTGCGCTAGGATATGTGTTGAAGTGGATCTTGAGGCAGGGCTCCCGGAGGCGGTGAAGCTTACTGTGGGCAATTGATCTCACTACCATAAACTCGATTATGAACACCTTCCCTTCAAGTGCAGATCCTGTCAAGAGCACGGACACTTCCAGAGGAATTTCCCAAAGAACCAAAGCCCATAAAAGGAAGATGTTGAGGGTTGGAAAAAGGTCAAGAAAAGCAAACCGGGTCCAAAATCCAAAGATCCAAGGCCAAAGCAGGCAAGCCAACCTTCATCTTCAAAGCCAGACCCTCAGAAGGCACCTCCGAAAGAAGGGGCTAACAAGCCAAAGGAAACCTTGAAAGAGTCAATCGTTATAGTCACTCAGTCCCCGCCAGCCCCAGAAAATCCGATGTCGGTCAATGAAACCCCTCCAGCAGATGAACCCATGAAGTCGGATGAGGAGAAAATCCCTTTAGACTCCGAAACGGGTGCAGATTCAGATGAGGGGGCCACGGAGACCAACAGTTATGTTGGAATCCCTGAGAAGGCCCCTAGAGGAAGAAAACCAGAGAGGAAAAAAAGGGAGGAGAAATCTTACAGGGACGTAACTCCAGGATTTCAACATACCATCCCGGCTATGATAGAAACCATATCCTCAAAAAAAGGCAAGGCTTCGAAAGGAGCCACCCCCCCCCCTCCGGTTCTTAATGATTTACGTCTCCTGGAACTGCAGAGGGTTGGGAAGTAAACTAAAAGAAGAAGTTGTCAAAGATCTAGTCAGAATGACTTCCCCGGATGTACTTCTGATCCAGGAGACGAAGATGGAGGATCCTAAGACCTTCCAGGCTAGTAAAAATTTCTAGAAAAAAGGAGCAGGTAGAGCCGCTAGCGCCAGGGGAGCTTCAGGAGGTCTAGCCACCTTCTGGAACTCCTCAATGCTAGACCTAATCGAGGAACATAGCACCATCCATTGGTTGTTCACAAAGTTGTTGCACCGTGAATCGGGACATCAGGTTAGCCTCTTTAATATTTATTCTCCGGTTCTTTTATCGGAAAAAAAAGATTGTTGGGAATCTCTGAATAATTTCCTTTCTACTAACCATCATGAGAATCTTATTCTTGCCGGAGATATGAATGTCACCCTAGCCCTCTCTGGAAAAAAAGGAGGAACACTCGTAAGAGACCCAGAACATGAGTGGGTTGAAGACATTATGCTGGATTGAGATCTGGAGGACATCAAACCCAGTAAAGGAAAATTCACCTGGAACAACAAAAGAGTGGGACCGGGGCATATTGCAGCCCGCTTAGACCGCTTCCTAGTTCACTCTTCCTTTTTAACCCTTGGACTTTTCGCCACTTCTGAAATCCTGCAAGCATGCACCTCGGATCATAAGCCCATCTCCCTTTCCCTCATCCCTGGAGAAAATATGGGCCCAATCCCCTTTCGCTTCAACCCTCTATGGGTCTCCTCAGAAGGCTTCCTCGAGCTGGTTTCGGAGTCCTGGAAGAAGAGTGTGTCAGGATCACCTTTCTTCATTTGGGAAGAGAAACTGAGAAGGCTCAAAGTGGTTCTCAAAATCTGGGCACAGAACCTGCCCTCCCCTTTGTAGGAAAGGAAAAAATCCCAAAGGGCCCTGGAGAATCTCCAACGTCATATGGAGTCTGCCCCGGTCACCCCAGCGATGTTGAACGACGAGTTGGAGCTGCAAAAGAAGCTTCACAAAGATCTTAGAAGAGAGGAAGAGTACTGGCGAGTAAAGTCGAGGAGTCTCTGGCTCCAAGCAGGAGACAAAAATACTTCTTTCTTCCACAAGCAGACAGAATCTCGAAAAAATCATAACTCAATCAGAGAGATCCAATTTCAAGGGCAAACCTTCAAAAAAATTGAGGAGATCAAACTTGCAGCCCACTCCTTCTATAAAAATATGTTTACTGAAGAGCTGGAGGCCCCTACTAGACAGGATCTCTATCCTCTCACGGTGGTCCCCAAGCTGATAAATGAAGATGACAACCATTGGCTGACAGCCCCTATCACGACTGAGGAAATTAGCAAAACTCTCCAAGCTATGGACCCGGATAAAGCTCCCGGGCCTGATGGATTCACGACCAGGTTCTATATAGCCTGCTGGGATATCATCCAAAAAGATCTAGTCAGAATGGTGAGGAACTCTCAGAACTGTAGCAAAATTGGAGGGAGCACCAACTCCTCCTTTCTAGCTTTAATCCCCAACGAGAAAGTTTCCCAAAGCTTCTCAAGATTATGTCCTATTTCTCTTTGCAATACGAGGTACAAAATCATCACCAAAGTAATAGCAAACAGAATAAAAAAATTCCTCCCCAGGATCATCCCGGAGAATCAGGGGGGCTTCATCCAGGGGAGACAAATCTAGGACAATATTATCCTTGTGCAAGAGGCTATCCACTCAAGCTGTCAAAGGAAGGAGAAAGGAATGTTAGTCAAGATGGATCTAGCGAATGCCTTTGACAGAGTCCGGCTGAATTTCCTTTTTGTTGTGATGCACAAGATGGGATTTCACCCACATTTGGTTCACTGGATTAGGGCCTATATAGCGAGGCCGTGGATCGCCCCCCTGGTCAATGGAAGACCGACTGATTTTTTCCAAGTCTCTAGGGGACTTAGACAGGGTTGCCCCCTGTCCCCCCTGCCCTATGCCATTCAAGCGTATGTGCTAAGTTTCCAGCTGAATAAGAGCATGCAACAGTGCAACTTAATTGGCCTCTCAATTTCACCTAGAGTTCAGAGAATTAATCATGCTCAATTTTCTGATGATACGCTCCTTCTGGGCCAAGCCAACCTGTCCACCACAAGAGCACTCAAAAAAGAATTGGATGACTACACTGAAATTTCTGGCAGCGAAATCAGTTTGAGGAAGAGTAAAATTTATGGCTGGAACTGCCCTCCTATAGAAATGATTGGTATTTCCACGGTGCTGGAAATGGAAGGAACTTCAATGTGGGAGTCCATTAAATATCTAGGAATCCCGCTAGTTAAAGAAACCCCTAGAAGTAACCTGTGGTAGCCTCTGTTGGACAAGATGAAAGCTAGGATCTTGGCCTGGGGAGCTACCTGGATGAACAAAGCAGGGAAGTTAATCCTCATAAATTATGTTCTCACCTCTCTTCCTGTCTACCAGGCCTCCATTCTCCTTGCCCCGAGAGGATTTGTGAGAGACTTAGACAACATCTTGAGAAATTTTCTTTGGGAAGGGGGAAGGAATGAGGGGAAAAAAATGCACCTAGTCAGCTGGGATAAGTTTAAATCCTCTAGGATGGAAGGTGGGCTGCAAGTAAGAGATGTGGCCACTCAGAATCTGACCATGGGAGGTAAGATTCTCTGGAAGATGATAAGAGGTAAATCCACTTGGAGCTCCAAAGATCTAAGGTTTAAATATTTATGTGGTCACAAAGAAAGGTTCCTTGATCGCCCCCCCCTTGACTAGAAAAGGCTCTCCCATCCTTTCTCTCTGCCTTAAGGCTATTGACTTGATTACCTCAAAGATTTTTTGGATTCCGGGGAACGGCGAAAAAATCAAGTTTTGGGAAGACTCTATTTTAGGACAGACCCCTTTAATTTTTTTGGAAGGGATGGAAAACATCAAGAGTTGGCTCCATTCCAATAGCAAAGTCACCCTGTGGGACCTTTCATCTTGGAACCAGGACGACTCTTGGCTTAAGTGGGATTTGGGGGACTATCCACAGCACTTAGAAACTGAAGCTCGTACCCTCCTGGATGCTCTTCAAGGGTGCTCCCCCTCCTCGACCAGGAAGAAGGAAAAAAGAAGTTGGGTCTCTTCGTCTGGTAGTTACTCAGCTGCAGCTGGTTATGCAACCCTGCAAGCAATCCCTTGGGTAGCCCCTGATCCCTCGGTGTGGAGAAATCTCTGGCTTCATCCCTCCCTTCCCAAATTAGATCTCTTCTGTTGGTCCCTTCTGCACAACAGTATCCTTTCATGGGAAAATCTCTCAAAAAGAGACTGGGAAGGGCCCTCTCGATGCCCTCTCTGTGCTTGTCATGCTGAAACCTCTGTCCACCTCTTTCTCCTCTGTCCCTTTTCTCTGGAACTTTGGAATCTCATTCTTGGCCAGTTGAAGGTGCCCCTGCCTTCTTCAGTTTCCTCTTTGTTTACCTCCTGGGTCGATTTGGCTCCCTTCTCCTTTACCAACTTGAACCTTCTAAAGCATTGTTGGATGTGGGTGCCGAAAGTATTCTGCTGGAAATTGTGGTTGGAGAGAAACAATAGGATCTTCAGGGATATAGCAGGGACGCCGGCCCAAACTGCACTCAAAGTGAAAGTGATTATGGGTGATCTGATAGCCTCAAAATCTAATATCAGCAACGAAGTAACCCCTAACAAAGATGAGTATGTCTGGTTCCATGAGCTTGATCCCTCCCTCCTGGCCAGAACCAAGCAATTTTCCAAACACTATTCCCCTTGGGAAATTAGGCTGGAGGAACAAGAGTTCTTAAAGTGGAGATCTTCTTTAGAGAAGCATATCTTGTAGGTGGATGGGGCCTCAAAAGGGAATCCCGGTCCCGCGGGAAGTGGAGGGGTCCTATTCGACAACTCAGGGAAAATTGTGCTCAACTTTTCCTGGGGGCTGGGTCTGAACACCAATAATACAACTGAAATTTTAGGAATCTGGCAGGGGCTGGCTCATGCCAGAAGGTTATCAATTTCAAATTTGGTTGTCATAGGGGAATCTAGAATCTTTATCCATTCTCTCAATCAGAGGAAGGCTCCCAAAAACGTGGGCTTGGATCATTATTATAGGAAGGTTCTAGTCCATATGAAAGATTTCGAAGAGGTGAAGTTCTACCACGTCCTCAGGCATCTTAATCAGTTGGCAGACCACGAAGTGAACAGAGGAACCTCCCTGGGAAAGGGAGTCATCAACGTAAATGGAGTGGAAAATCATGAACCAATCCCTTAGAGTCTGGGGAGAAGGAATCGTCTGGAGTTCTCCTGTCAGAAAATGCAGAAGTCTGAAATTTGTCAGGAAGGAATCCAAAGTGCAAGCGCGAAGGTATGAGGCAAGGGAGAGAAGTCTTGTGCATGGACGCGCTAGATTAAGGACAGAGGCATCAGGACAGACACATGAAGAGCATCCTGACTCTGTTATCATGGGGAAGAGCATCCAATCACAGTCCCCCAGGGAGACAAATGCCCAAGGCAAGCATCCTGAAGAATTAGATGAGACTCTGAATAGAAGATGGAGAAGAAGGAACAATGCTGGGACGCACTTTCCCCCTGCGTGCTCTGAGCAAATCTCGTTGTTGGTTAAGAAGGAAACGACTGGGGTACTCCAGAACTCGCTCGTTGTGCAGGGTAGCTACCACTCCAAAAGAAGAGCCACTCAGAATGGAGGCAAGCTCTAGCCGACTAATTTCATTTTGATCTTGTTTCATTCAGTCCAAACTTCTGTTTCTCCATGTGGCAGTCGAAGTTATGAAATCCTGTCTCTACCCCACGATATCCAGAACCGATGTCAAGGGACCGGTCAGTATGACCAGACCCCGTATAACTGGACAAGCAGTCTCCATTGGAGCTGAATTTTTGAATGTAAGGCTGGTGGCAGCCGGTTAGCTAGAAGTTAATTTAAAAGGTCCATAACCGTTTTAGTAAAAAAAAAAATACATTTATGTATGTTAAATAACATTTGAAGTTGTGACATGTTACGTGTGAAATCTTCAACATTTGCCTTCCTCTCTACCTACCCTTTACCATAATGTATTGAAGGAATCATTCTCATGTTACATGTCAAAAGAAAGGAAGGAATCAATGGTGGTAGACATAGTGGAACGTTCTGTACACCATTTGAGTCTAGCAAGCTCATTCTCACTTTCACTTGTTCTTATGCTAAGTTATGAATTCCCAAAACCATTTATAGATTTTCACGTGTTTGCGTTTAATCAATTGCAGTGTACTAAATTCCAGCGGCATTGCTGAAATTTTCTTCAACATAGTGTAGGAAAACACCCATGTAGAGATCTGATCTCTATTAATGGCCATGCATATTTTATAGTGTGAATATTATTGTTGTTTCAGTAATCTCCGAGGCATTTCCATTCACATCTTACAAGAGACTTAAACAACTAGTTTGTGTTAATTTACAGGATCTACTTACACAACCGGTTTGAGTTCATTTACATTGTTAGCTATTCTTTTATGTTATCTAAAAAATGGGTTGAACAGGTGCGTCTTCTAAACTCATATTGGAGAATGAAGACAATTCTATTGGGATATGGGAGTGAGAGCACTTTACCTCTTCCCAACTATTGTATCGAGTGCAGGGTGGAGCTCTTCTAGAAATTGAAGCTGTATCAACTGCACGCTGGAGCTCTTTGCCCTCTTTTTCAGTCTCTCAGTCTTATTTATGAATCTCTACTATGATTTTCAGATGCCCATCTTTTTCATGCGTCTCTATTGAAGATGCCCCTATTTTCCAATCTTTTTCCAATGTCAACGCTGGAAATATTGGTCTGTCATCGGATTCATGGATAAGCCATATCTCCGCGTGATAAAGTAGGTGGTGAAATTAAAAATGGTTTATTAATCCACTGATGGGAGGGGACGATTGAAGGGAAGCAACCTAAGATATTCCACATCATTTGTATATGTGATGGGAAAGACACGTACAGGTGAGGATATAGGCTAACGACAGATGTTCCATGGATGCTCGATGTTCATGGCCATCCCTACATGACATCATGGCATTCATCAAGCATGAACCAAAGTACTGGAGAGTTGCATTGGGAACCATGCAGGAACCACCAACATCGGAGGACCTGCCAGAATAAGGACACTGGGGAGGGAAGATTGCTCCCGAGTTAGCCTACTCCAATATATACATCGATTCAAAAAATTCTTTCCAAACTCACTTTTATTAAACCATTTAAGGTGTCGTGTGTTATATACATCACTTCAACAAATCCTACCAAATCTGACTGCATGTTGCTCAATGTGTGTCTATGTGTGTGTGTGTGTGTGTGTGTGTGTGTGTGTGTGTGTGTGTGTGTGTGTGTGTGTGTGTGTGTGTGTTAAAGTACTTGAATTGAGTGTGCATGGGTACTCAAACAATTGTGTCAATTACGTACATGGGCACACCCTAAAGATTTCCATGATTTCTCTTAGAAAGCGAGCTTTTATTAAATCATTTTAAGGTATGGCGTGATATATACATAAATTCAACATATTTGTGCCAAATCTTACAACATATCGTTCAATGCATTAAATATCTACTTAGATATGCTTTAAAATGGCGTTGTCTAATTGTTCTATGTTTTTTTTTTCTTTTTCGTCGAAATCCGACGAAATAAATCTACACGAAATTACAATTTTTTGTTGTTTCAATTGCATTTATGATATGGATTCAACGTGCTGAAAAACTCTTGAGGCACACAGATTTTACAGAAATAACCACTCAAATCAGCAGATTCAACAATTTCTCACCGGATTTCGGGGAAAATATCCACACAAAAAAAAAACATAGAACAATTAGACTATGTTCTTTAAAATACTTGAATCTAGTGTGCATGGGTATTCAAATAGTTGTGTCAATTATGTACATGGGATGACTTAAGTTTTAGACAGCCACCATAAGGCATCAATTATTTGACCCCATAATTATGTACATGGGATGACTTAAGTTTTGGACAACCAGCATCAGGCATCAATTAGTTGACCCCATAATTATGTACATGGGATGACTTAAGTTTTGGACAGCCAGCATAAGGCATCAATTATTTGACCCCATATTTTCTCAATCTTGAACAAGTTATCAATTTTATTTTAATCTCTTTGTTTT
>ML799660.1:487857-497971 GCA_009831015.1 Picea engelmannii
TAAGTTAAGATGAATCTATGTTGGTTTAAATCATATGAAACTTCTTAATATCTTTTCCAATACAACAAAATGAAAAGATGTCCAAATACTTTCTAATAGAGCGAGAAAGGAAAAAAGAAAAAAAGAGGAGTACTCTTGGATTAATTGCTTTTGACTTTTGGGATATATAAATTTTTCTTATCACTTGTCAAATTTGTTGAGTGTTACTTGTGGAATTTTGGCATTGGGAGATTGAAATTTGTCTTATCATTTGTGGAATTTTGGCTTTGGGATATTGGAATTTAAAATTTGTCAAGTATTACTAGTGGAATTTTAGCATTGAGATATTGGAATTTGTTTTATCACTTGTGGAATTTTGGCTTTGGGATATTAGAATTTAGCTAAATTTGTCAAGTATCACTTAGGGAATTTTGGCATTGGGATATTGGAATTTGTCTTATCATTTATGGAATTTTTTCTTTGAGATATTGAAATTTAGCTAAATTTGTCAAGTATCTCCTCTGGAATTTTAGCATTGAGATATTGGAATTTGTCTTCTCACTTGTGGAATTTTGACTTTGGAATATTGGAATTTAGTTAATCACTTGTATAATTTGGTTTATCATTTGTGGATTTTTGACTTTGGAATATTAGAATTTAGTTAATCACTTACATAGAATTTGGTTTCTCACTTGTGTAATTTTGGCATTAAATCATATGAAACTTCTTAATATCTTCTCTAATTGACAAAAATGAAAAGAAATTAAAAATAAATAAATTATATGAAACTTCTTGATATCTTTTATAATTTGTCAAAATAATCTATATTGAAAGAAACCACCAATGTAGATCCATCTTAACTAGTGATCTATCATGCATCGATAGGGATCAAATCCCTTCAGGTGGAAACCTTTCCTCAAATTTCTTCAATTTAAAAAAAGTTTCCACCTAGAAGGACTTGATCCCTTTATGAGCATGATGGATACACATACACACAAACAACATCCAGGTGTTTTAACCACCAACGTAGATCCATCTTAACTCCACATCTACAACAAACATGATAAACTCATGTCTCTCTTTAAACCAAGGGATACACACACACAAAGTTTATATAAAAATGGTGTACTTAAGATGCACATTACAATATTTTATTTATGGCCAATGTTGAAATATTTTTTTTAAATGTCATGTGTTAACTCCATATAAAATATTAAAAGAATTACACAACTCCCTTGGATATAGAAAACACTTATTCTTAAAATAAGATTTTTTTTAATATTTTATTTATGATTAACATTAAAATATTTTTTAAATATCGTATAAATTCTATATTAAACACAAAATAAATTATATATTTTTAAAAATTCAAAATATAAAATATTAACATTAAAAATATACCTTCAACATGTGAAATGGTAAAATTGTCAATTATTTGAACTTTTCAACAATGTGAAAATGATATTTGCAAAATTCAAATTTTGATGTGTAAATGTAAAATCACAATTATGAATAAAAGAACAATTTCTTTGTACATAAAATAATAAAAAATATATTATTAAAAAATATTTAAAATATATATTATTATTTTATTTTTTAAAATATTAAAAAATATTTAAAATATATATATTATTTTATTTTTTTTAATATTCAAAAAATATTTCAAATATATATTATTATTTTTTTAATGTTTTTTTAATATCCAATAGTATGCCATCACAAGAACGATTGGTAAAAGACTATACGATACAAAAAAAAATTAACTTTTAGAGTGGGAAGAATGACTTTTAGTGAACATTATGTATCCGTAGACTTTATCACTAAAAACTTATTTTTATGGTGAGTAATGAGTAAATACTATTTTATAAAAAAAAATTAAAAAATTGTTTAGAAAACATTGTTGATATATCAAACCTACCATTCCATGTTAACATATTTTAAGTGGAAAAAATTGATATAAGTGAAATATACTTTAATGTACAACATGAATAATTTCTTAACATTTATTTAAAATCAAGTTGAAGTGATTGTGAGTTTATAGAGTTTCGAAGCAGATCCTATTAGTGGATTTTATAAAAAGACTTCAACCGATTACTTTTTTGGAAGGCAAAGTTGTAGCTTGGTTTGATGGTGCCTCGCAAATCAACATGAGTAAGTGTGGAGCAGGAGGAGTTATCAGACTAAATATTTTAGAGGAATATCATTGGACTTTAAATTGTATTTCAGGTTCAAATTCTAAGGCGGAGCTTATGGGAGCTTGGGGAGCCATCACATTAGCAAAAAGATTTGGTATTCAGGAACTTCATTTGATGGGAGACTCTTTGATAGTGATAAACTGGCTCAAAGGTATTGGTACTCTTCAAGTTGCCAATCTGGAGAATTGGAAAAGAAGAATTTTTGACTTGGTGTCTTTCTTTAAGTCAATTACTTTTGCCCATATATATCGTGAACACAATAGCGTGGCTGATGGTCTGTCAAAGATTGTTATAAACTCACCAGTGGGTCATATTTCTTACAACAAATGGACTGGTGGACAGGAATGACCTATTAATATTCTGAAGTTGTGATCTTTGAACCTTTAGATATTTTGTAGACGGCCTTTTTGTATTAGCCTAAGAATTGATAGAATTTTAAACTTGAGTTTTGATTATTAGTTGCGATTTTAGTCCAGCTTTTTTTGTATGCTATAGTTTCCATTGGGGGATAGATGTCTAGTTCTGCTTAATGAAGGGCTATTATAGTCTCGTGTTGAGACAGTAAAGACTATAGAAGTCTAGTTTTATGTTTTGATATAGCATCTCATGTGATGAGACACACTATGTAAATGGATTATATTATCATAAATATAATGTGCAATTTTTTCTAGAAAAAAAAAAAAAAAAAAACTCAAAGTAGAACGAGGGTTTTGAGTTGAATTTTGCAAATCTATAAAACGTTTTATAATATTTTGATTTTTAACTATGTTAAAAAATTAGGTGAATATATTTTGAGTGAACATTTTAGTCGTTAAAACATAGATAATGGTATACAAAAGTTAAAAGATAAGTTATTTAAATAATATGAATAATAAAAGGATATAATTTATAATAGATGAAGTTTTAAAAATATATTTAAATAGGTGATGGTCATGGTCATGGTGCTTTAATTGGTTTATATGACCTTTAGAGAGTAAGGGATTACTTGCAATTTTTTAGAATTTTGTTTTTGTGCTAGAAAAACATTCATAGAAGGTTTCCAAGATCACCATAGTTTTGTTGAGTTAAAAACATTTTCATCTCACTCATATATAGGAAATAAATGTATTTGTTTTTTTTGAATTATTATAAAAATATAAATAATAGAAAGAAAATATAAAAAATAAGTATATAAATAAAATTGTAATATACTAATAAAAAATAAAATTGAATTAAAAGTAATAAGAGGAAGTAATAAAATTCATTTCAGTGGTGCGTAATTAAGTTGAGTAAGGAATAATAATTATTGCACTGAGAGGGAGATGTGTAATTCCTTCCGTTCTCAACATGGAGAGGGAGATGTGTAATTCCTTCTATTCTCAACATGGAGTTTGCAGGAGGCATTTAAAAAAAATATTAATAATAATAAAAAATAAAAAAATCAATGTCCGTTATGAAAAATATTTCAAAGTCCATCTTAAATAACATATATGTATATATATAGTCCCCGAGGTGTAGGACAATCAATGACAGAGTGTGTTGTTAAGGCACTCTGTGATGTTAAAGTCATCGGTTTGAAACCCTTGGGGACAAAAAATCCAGCCATGTTAAGGGTTGGTGTGGCTCAGGTTGGGTGCGATCCCCAAGTGATTTTAACGGCTTAGATGCCCCTGAGTTGCGATTTTTCAAGCCATAGGCTAGTCCTGCAAGTCACGAACAAACTAGCAAAAAAAAAACATATCTCTATATATAGAGAGATGTTACTTTATATGTGTGTGTATTTCCAGGAGAAAAATTCTTTATATTCAAGAGGTATGAATACACATGTTGCGATCCAAAAGGAACTTACCAGAGCTATATGGCCCCACTTGCCTACGACTCTACTACATATACTCAAAACCTATACAACAACCATATACAACAAAACAACTTTTCTAGCTTTGTTGGCTAAGTCCCTTTAGAGTTCTTATACCGACAACTAACATTAAAACTTGGTTTTCCACAAAACACAAAAAAAAACACAAAGAAATGGTAATGCTATCTACATATTAGGAAATACTTAGAATCGAAAGTCCATGGAGACGGACTCAACGCCCTCCACATACTCATGGATTTCGATCAAACCCTATTGGCCAAGACAACGCTTCTTTGGAGAGTTCATTTATTTTCATGTTGAGTTCCTTGTAAATGTGTCGGAAAGAAAGCCACTCATAAGAAATGATTGTATCATGAATTTCATGTAATAGAGATCTGATGTGTGTGTTCATCACATTTACTTTCTTTGAGGCCCAATCTACGACTCGTTTCGAGTCTACCATCGCCTATAACTTTTTCACACATTTTTCCTTCACTACCTCTAGGAGAGTACATAAGGCTATAAATTCAATTTTATTATTTTATCCTCTTCCTTGGGTGTACTTGATATGCATGTAATGAGCCTTGTTCATAAACATAACTGCTCTAACCCACATATTGGAGGGTGGCCTTGACTCGCATCATCAAAGAATCCCCACAAGATATCCTCTTCCAAAATAGGCATAACCAAGTTTCTAGATTTCCTTGTCTTTAGGTCCACCATAAATTCCTTTGTGAGTTTCAAAATTAAATCTGTAGTGACTTTCGGGGGGATATCCACATCTCGAAATATGCTTGAATTGTGTGCCCACCATACGCTTTGAACCAGATTGCATGGGAACACTCCAAGTTGTTTTACCATCTTATCTTCAAGTCATTCCCTCATGCATTCTTCCAGATTCACTTCGACCAAGATGATTTTTGCTTCAACTATGAGTTGATAACCCACATAACTTGCATTTTGTATGGAAAAGAAATAAATATGTGAGAAACAAATTCTTCATTTAGTTTGCATAGACCACAATGTATAGGTCCAAACCAACCCCTCTTTAAACCGATTTCCCATGTCAATAGCTTCGAAAGGATGCTCCGCCACCATTTTTTCCCCCACTGAATTGTGATTCCATACAGGTTGAGTAACCTAGCTTAGTCGTGTAGTCTCCTAATCCATGATTTTTGGACCAACAAAGTACATCTTCCTCGTCCTCTTTAAGCCTAATAAAATTGGAGACTAGCTTGCCTACATAATGAGCCCACTCATCTGTTTTAGGTCCTCCCAAACCCAATGCCTCCCCCAATTTCCATCCCAGTCTTCCCATGGCTTGAGGATTTTGCGCCTTGGCGTCTACTAAGAAACAAATGTCGACCTCATGAAGGGATCATATTGTAGAGTCCGAGAGCCGAAATCCATCATATGCACCCAGAAAGGGGTCCTCCCCTATTCTTACCTTTTGACCATTGTTGATTCTCCAAACTGTCCAAGTTCCTACCAACAAGAAAGAGGCTACTAGTGCTTTCGAGACAGTGGATCCCCTAGAAGATTTCCTCGGCATTCTATACCATTCGTCAATAGACATGTTTTTCATATACTTAAATTTCATTACTTTGCCCCATAAGGATACATTGTGTGTGAGCCTCCATAGACTTCGAGCTGCTAGGGATTGTGTGAACAAGAAGATGTTTTTTATCCCCCATCTGTTGAGATTTGTAGGAGTTTCCACTCGACTCCATTTAACTAAAGGGATACCTCCAACAAATCGAGACATAGAAAACAATAATTGGAAATCGAGCTTCCTAATCTTAGATAAGATGCCCCTAGGAACAACATCGATAGATGTCCGATAGAAAATTATGATTTCCAATACCGACTTCAAGAGGAATAAACAACCTCCACGAGACAACATTCTATTGACCTAAAGAGAAATACGGGCTTTAAATTTTTTATAGAGCCACATTCAATCTGAAAACATGTATCCATTTGGTTTTAAGAAGAAGCCAAGGTACTTAAAGCCAGAGTCTAACTCTCTCCGAGGAAAAGGAAGGAGCTCCTTGACTTCTTGTAGAGAGGATTCTGAAAGACCAAAAGGCAACATAAAAGATTTGTCGAAATTAATTTCGATACATGTGGCTTTAGAATAGAGATCGAGAGCATTCTTGAGAGTAGAAAAATGTCATTGAGATCCATCCATAAAACATAATACATTGTCGACGAAGAGGAGGTTTGAAATTGATTCTTGATGTGAAACCTTCACTCCCTGGAACTCCTCTCTCGACCTAGCACTGCTCAAAAACTTTCTTCGGGCCTCTGCCATGATAAGAAAGAGGAAGGGGGACAATGGGCACCCCTGTTGTATCACCCTCGAGGATAAAAAAAAAACTAGGCGGTGATCTGTTAATAAGCACTACATATGAAATAGACTGAATGCACCCCATAATCCAGTTGACGGTGGTAAGATTCATTCCCATCTTCAACAGGACTAAACGAAGGAAGGTCCAACTCAATCGGTCATATGATTTGGATATATCAAGCTTGAGGATAGTCATTGGCTGGTTGGATTGTTTTACTGAGTGAATAGCTTCTTAAGCGAGTGCAATTACATCATGAATTTGTTTATCCTGGAAAAAGTTGAATTGCTCTTCTGATATAACTTCGCTGAGAATTGGCTTTAATCTCCTTGCTATAATCTTAGCCATGATCTTATATACTATGTTAAAACACGATATAGGTTGATAATCTCCGAAAGAAACTCTGTCTTGTTTTTTGGTAATGAGAGCAATAAATGTAGAATTGAGAGAACCCAACACGTTACCATATCTCTGAGTCTCTTTGACCATTATTAGTAAGTCGGTTTTCAACAACTCATAGAAACCCAGGAAAATTTTCTCGGATGATCCACTGGAAGGGCTAACAAATTTGGTCCAATCCAATGGATAATCCTGGCCCTTATGAATCATCCCCAACGAGACCAATGGTGATAGGGACCAGACCCTTGGAGGAAGATTCAATTGAACTTTTGGGTGAGTTCGAAAGGGCTCATACCAGATGTTACATAGTCGCATCACCTTGGCATGGCTTTCAATATCGACAAGGAGAAGGAGAAGGCACATACACTTTCAAAGATCATCTCGGCCAAGGAAATCATCTACCATATATGGAACCATTAGGGGAATTAACTCTGACAAAAAGGTCTCTACGCCATGCATTCATTTCAGCTGATTTGACTCCTCTAGGTTTGATGTCTAGTTCATTCGGTTCTAGGTACACTAGAGGAAACTTTGATGATTGATTTAACTAGGATAAGGATTCATTAAGTGTTTAACATGTGATCTCACGAGTGGCATTTCCTCCACTGATCCCAAGGATTCAGAGTAGGAAGACTCGGGATTGGGAGGACCAAGAAACCCTCTAAAAGGAAGGAAATGTATCAAGCACAAACTAGAAACCTTCATTTTATAACTTGCAGATAATATTAAGCTCAATGAGATCATGGAGCTAGAGGATTTTACGATAATTGGTCATTTCCTGAGAAAAAGAATGGGAGGAGACTCCCTAAAAACCTAGTTGATGGAAAACTTTGGTGCATTGCTTGGTTACACTTCGCAAAGTATGGTACTTGTGAAGGGATAGCTAGTATAGACGTTCAAGACGGAAAAATATGCAGACAAGGTCATATAGAGCAAGTGGAAATGGGCTTTGTAGGATTTTTACCTTAAGAAATGGCACCTGGACTTTGAGACCTATTTGACCCATCTCAACTTCATTCCAGTTTGGGTAAGGATGTTAAGGACCCTTCTAGTAAGAGGAGGTCTTTAAAGAAATTGAGAATTCATTAGGCCTTTTCTATGAAGCAGATAACTCATTTCACGAGTCTGGCTATATAGGGATGGCCAAAATACTAGTGGGACTCAACCTATCCAAAGGTTTGGCTGACTCTATAACAGCTCGAAAAGGCCCTACAATTTTATAACAAACCCTTGGCTATGAAGGGATCCTTTTCAAATGTGGTTAGTGTCATGAATATGGCCACCTAGTTAAGGATTTCTCTCTTGGTTAAAAAAAAAGCTCTGGTTTGAAAAAATCCCAAGGTGAAAAAGACCTGCCCCAATCTCCTCCTCCGAAGAACCCCTCTAAATGCTTTAAGAAATCCTCACTCAAAGGAAATTTGGCATTGGATACATTAGCAAAGGAGATCAAATCACTACAGCAGGAGCCCCCCCTTGGAGTCATCTTCAACTTTGAGACCACTCATTAATTTTGGGTAAGTAAATTTCACCTCCTTCCCATCATTTCAAACAAATCCACTGGCCATTTTCTTTTCGGGTCCTAGAAGGTGGGAAAAGAGAATAATTTTGTGGATCAACCCAGTGACTTCTTATCTATCCTTTCTAGTATGTCTATCCCTAACTTAAAACAATATTTCATACCTCTTCTAATTATGTGAAAATAGTGATCTTTTTAAACTCTAAGCATAATTAATGTTTTAATCCAATTCAATGAAACAAGGGGATTTACTTGCAACTAATGGAAATCCCATATGCATTCTTATCTCAAATTCTCTATCATATATGAAATATTATACTTAATCTTGGTAATAGAGGAAATCAAATTTATTTTTTTCGCTAGTTTGTTTGTGACCTGCGGGACTAGCCTGTGGCTGAGAAACCGCAACTCAGGGGCATCTAAGCTGTCAAAATCACCCAAGGATCACGTCCGGCCTAAGCCACACCAACCCTTAACATGGCTGGATTTTTTGTCCCCATAGGTTTTGAACCGGTGACTTTAACATAATGGAGTGCCTTAACAACACACTATGTCACCGACTGTCCTACACCTCGGGGACATTGAGGAAATCAAATTGATCTATATTGGATCATTATATTATTTGTCATCTATCTCGATGATTTATGGGTGAAAATATTTGAGGAATCAACTTGCAGATCCATTTTAATGGTTGGTCCCAATTTGGAAATTTAGGTCCCAAAAACCCTCTGAAATCTTTTGGAGCCATTTTGAGGCATCAAACAACAATTTTTTATGGTCCAAACCTTACTATGGAGCAAGCATCTATATTCTACACACCGAGACCTTTTCTAACGATGCAAGAATTGCCTCAATCGAAGCTCGTATGTGAATGTCATGCCTCTCACAATTTGACCTACCGTATTGATCATGATGGTGCGATTAGATGTGACATCAACCCTCGTTACCTAAACATGTGGGGCTAGCCACGTAGTGGATTTTCTAGACTACCCAAAACCTTATCACAATTGAGGGTTGAGGAAGTCAAAACCCTACCCCTAGATGCCTATCGGGCTATGTTAAATACTGGGCCACTAAGAGGAGAGGGGGTTCCATTCTTTAGCATTGTATTTTTTCCATAGTTGAGCAAAGCACCTAGGAGTGGTATTGTGAGAGAAAAACAAAGGAGGAGAGATTAAGTAGCAATGATATGGGCCATAGTGTCAAAGGAAACTCCATAAAGAGTGTATATTTCTTTGTACTTTCAATTGAAGAAAAGAGAGTACAAAGGCCTCACCTTATAGTTGGGTTTTCTCTTGTATTGGGTTTCCCAGGTCATATCTTGTGTTTATTTATGCATGGTGTGTGAGTATTTATTTATGTTCTCTATTTTCTGCAGCTATTTCATAAATTTTAAGTAGAAAACCAGTAACTAAAGAATCTGAGATCTAACAGAAATTAACCTTCACCGTAAATATTTCAGTATTTTATTAGATATGTTGTGACGAACTGTCTAGTGTAATATCCACGAAAATTTACAGATCATATTAGTATCATAGAAGGCTTTTGGGGGGTATTTGTGGGAAGTTGTAGGGATTTAGGAATCAGTCTAAGAAGAAAGTTGCAAAACCCTAGCCATGTATGATGAGTTTGTTCATAACAATTGTAACACCCCAAGTTTTGATCCCCCATATTAAATAATGTATTGTTACATTTCTAAGAGGCCAGAATGCCCAAACAATTATTAAAAGGCCAGTATGCCTAAGAAATGTAATGTTTTGATCATTATTAATAAAAAAATACATCGTTGGTTGCTAGACAGACAAGGACTAGAGTTATAGGGGGCTATGATTCCACAAGAGAGGGG
>ML799660.1:498020-518432 GCA_009831015.1 Picea engelmannii
GAATCAATTATGTGAGCTATTGGGGGAATACCAATAGGTTCTTGATCCCCAAGAATTACAAAAACCCTCCCATGGTCTGTGGAAGGGGTTGGTTCATTCGTTCTCTCGTTGGAAAATACTCTCATTCACGTTCCTCATTCTGGAGTTGTTGTTGGTCACCTCACGCATTCATTCACATGTTTTGTTCATTGTTCATCCTCTCTCGTGGAGTCTGCACTTCGTCCATCCCCTCATTCACTCATATTTCCTCACTTTAGTGTCTTGGCTTGGGAAAGGAAGATGAATTGTTGAAGAGCAGCCACGATTTTGTTGGTTGCAGAGGTTGTCGGTGTAGTCTATCCATGATCTAAGGCATGCATGTTTGAGATGCTTGGCCTGTGACCAGCTTTGATCATATCTGCGAGTCTTGAGAGTCTCAGCATGGAGATTTTGGACCAGCTGCATTGGAGCCCTGAATGGAGAGGGACTGTGTGGCAGAGAAGGGTGGAGGTCTATTCTCTTGGGTGGTGCAGGTTGGGTAGAAGAGAGATGGGTACTTGGATTGCTATGAGTGCTGGAGAATCTTGTGAGAGATTGAGTGTTGAATGGTTTGGGAATCCAAGTAACACTTTGGAACCGTCCTTGTGGATCCATAGCCCTAGCTCGAGAGTGACATTGATGTTGAGACTTGGAACAACAGTGTCTACGGTTGGGTGGAACATCCTTGGTCTACATCCAATTGGTGTCTTCTTTTATAAGAGATAAGTGTTTTCTATTATTGTTTCCTTTGCTTCTGCATTTATTTCCACTGCGTATCAATTATTATACATGAGATTGTACCTATAATATGCATGCTTGCAAGTTAACAGTGTGCATGGTATATCGTGCATGTCTTTTATGTTGTGGTATGAATCTTGATCATTGCATGTATTTATTTCTTGCTTCTTTATTAATTAAGTGTTATCAGAGTTACCAAATCAGCCAAGAGATGCATTCTTGGTGTGGCATGCCTTCTGGTGGGAGGTTGGGTATGCTACAGTTTGGTAATAGAGAAGAAATGTAGTGGCATTTCCTGACCTGTGGGTGGTTGGGGACGTTACAAATTGGTATTAGATCTTCTGGTTCAAACATCGAACTGTTACGGGCCAGAACAAGTGAGAATCAGGAAGATTCGTTGTTACATATTTTATATATATATGTGTGAATTTGGTGGGAAACGGTGGAAGCGTTTGAGATAAATCCCCCAAATTCGTGAATGGATATGAGTTTGAATGATTCCAGGATCGTCTAAGAAGTTAATGGATTCGATCTGTGGATTTGCGAAGCTGAATTCAACTTGGAAGGTCAAAAATTCAAGTTTTAACGATTTTTGTAATGTTGGACAGATTTTGGAGAATCAACGGTCGAGATGGTGTTAGATCTTGGATCAACGGCCTCGATTTGTGCTTGAATTTCTTTTAAAAATCGAATGCTGCAAAGTTTGGCGAAATCAGCAAATCAACGGCTAGGATTAATTCGGCGATTTGAAAAATGAGGAACATCGATGACTCCTATTGATTTCGTCTATTTGGGGAGTTGGAGAAAATCAACAGTCAAGATCATCTTGACCAGGAGATCAATGACCCAAATTCACTTGTGATTTTGTTGAAAATTCTAAGTGTGGAATTTCAACAACAAAGATCGTCGACGGCCGATGGTTGGGGATCAGCAGAAAACCTATGAAGTCTCGAACAACGCAGTAAATCTAGACCCTCCATATTTGGGTACATGTGTCTGAAGATTAGCAAGGGTCATAAATTCAGTTTTTGGTAGTCCGAGGGTATGGTGGTGTTCAACAACAAAAACCTCTGAAGTCTCGAACCCCCAGAAGAAATCTAGACTGTTCGTGTTTGAGGACATGTGTCTGCAAATCAGCCAATTCAAGAGTTCGACGTTTGGGGGATTTATGGTGCAGTGGGGAGGAATCTCCTGAAGTTCCAAAGTCCCGAAGGCATGAGGCACTGGGGTGATGTGGCCTGATGATGTCACCTAGGGTGACATGGACACAATTGGAGCTTGCCACGTGCCACCATGTTTCATGTTTTCCAAAGACCGTTCATTCCATTTATTATATGACACATGTCACCCATCAGATAGGGCCACATGTCGATACCTTAATTGCTTCCACATGGCGATAGATCTCATAGTCTGATGAATCGGCACTCCAGAGGATTCAAGGCATAAGAAGTGGGGTCGAGGACTCTTGAAGGCTAGATTCCATCTCAACCCTTGATTATAGTAGACAGGTGGTACAAGATCCCAAGGTTCGAAGACTTGGTGCTCCAAATATTTTGAGTTGCAAGTTGCTTGGGTCGAGAACTCTCAAAGGCCGGACTTAATCTCCACCATTGATCGAGAGGTGATAAGTAACACACCCAAACCCTGAAGAGCCTTTCTAGGTGTGGGGCATCAATTTTTCACTTTCTCTAGTTCATATTCGATCCCTTGCTTAAGAAAAACCCTCTTAATCATCTCCCCTGAAGCTTACCTCTCCCACTGTGTGTTTAAACTAGCTAGTGGGGTCTTCCTCGTGACCTTGAGTTGAAAATCAAGAGCTACGAACCTGCATTAGCAAAGTTTCGACACTTCAGAAGTTCCCAAACTTCAAGAGTTTCCAAAAGTATTGTCCAATTTCTCAGATTATCGAACCGTGGAAGACATCAATGGTTCACTTCCTCCACCAATATCCTATGGTTAAGGAGGGGGTTTTGATGATCTATGTGTAACACACCTTTTTCCTAATCCCCTAAGTTCTGTATTCTCGCCAGGTGCCCCTAGCCCTTCAGTGTTCGACATTCGGCAATCGGTTATTGTCGTTAGGCTTTCGGCTTTTGGCAATCAATGAGTCTCATTGACCATTCATTTTCACCACCCTATGTCCAAACTCTAGAACTCATGCCACATGGCTTGGCTCCTTCGGCCATTGGCATTTGACGATTCTCATTGAACCATTCTTTATCATACTACATTCAAATCTTCCGAACCCCTAAAACTGTCCAGGTTTCTGGAGTCCTAGACACATCACCATCCCTATTGGCCAAGAGGGCACGAATCAATAGTTGACACGTGGAAAGGGTCAAGCGGTGACACATGTCCTCCTTAGGGGTGACACATGTCCTGCTCCAATAGGCACAAGGGATGGGTGAATCAATCAAATGTGGGTGACATGTGGCACCTTGGTTGCGAGTCCACATCACCCGAGATGACGTTAGTGGGCCACATCACCCCCATCACATGGCTGAGATTTATCCACGTGGATACGTAGATCCACAATCCTCGTTACTTCGTGGCTCCAGGATTCGGGGCCTACCGACTCCTCTCGATATAAAACCCCTGAATATCTAAGTCTCTGAACTATGGGATCTTGCACCACGTGTCATTTTCAACCAACGGTCGAGATCCACTTCAGCACTTGCGACTTCAACAAGTTCATACTTCGTAAAATCTTGGCCGGTTTCCTCCGGAGTACGAAATCTCCGGACTACGGGATCGCTTGCCACATACCTCCTCATCCAATGGTCCTAGTTGAACGATAAACACTTGAGGAGGAACTATTAGGGGCCACGTGTCTCTCCACGACACATTCCCGGTTAGTCAGGTAGTCAAAGGTGGGTCCCTTAGATCTCTAGCTCGGAAGGATCCCGAAGGATCCAAGGATCGACGGTCCACATTACTTTGGCAATTCGACATTCGAGAGTTCGATGAGTGTGTCTCCTGGCCTTCCCTTCAGACCACTCCAGCTCTGTCACCACGTGTACCTAGCATCTATGGCCAAGATTTACTCCAGTTGGCAGAGCTTCAGGAAAACTCACGCATTCCTATATCTCTGAATTCTTGGACTCCTGGATAATCGCCGATCTATGGGCACATGTCCCTTCCCTTTCAATGGTCCAAATCTAAATCGTGACTCCGACATTCGAGAGTTTCAGCACTAGACCATTCCAAATCTCTCAAAGTAAGACTTTGACGAAGCGCTTAACGCCTCCCCTCATATGCCTGATCTAACAGCTGAGAGTGATCCATACTAGATCCCCATTTCGAAGGTCCTCGTCAATTCACAACTTAGGCATTCAACTACATTCGAGGATTGTGGAGTCACAAGTCCCGAAGTCCTGAAGACGAAAGAGCTATCTCCTTTCAGACTAGTGCATGGTTCCTAGGCCCTGGTTACATGGGTCCTTTGGGAAAACTTAGGGGCTAAGAGTGAATCCTTTAACAACAATTGGGTTAAGGACCTGGGCACGAGCCCTTGATCAGATGGGTGAATAGTCTAAGGGGAAAATGCCCTTCTCCCACATAATTCAGACTTAACATTCTCGCTAAGGTGCACTTCACAAGGTTGGCAGGACTTAGACATTTCAGTCAATCCCAATCCCCTCTCTCCTGTGGATTCACATCTCATGACTATCTAGCAACAAACTGAGATAAATTGAAATATCATATATATATATATATATATATATATAATAGTTTACATAAATCACAGATATTTTTGAATAATTGTTCAAATACTGCAAGATTGAATCATAAACACAAAAATTTCATCATCAGATCCAATATAATACACAGAGTATGAAAATACTTATCAGAACTGGAAAATGTGAAGCAACAGCTTAAAGGGGTGCATGTTTCCTCCCAACCATAGGCACAGTCACTCCTGACGGATTTACCATTGGCCACCCCCGAGATAGACCATGATGCTCTAAGAGAGATAATTTCTCTTTTCTCCACAACAGTCAGGGATGAAGGTTACTCTCATTCTCCCACGGGAATTGGGTGTCTAGTTTTCTCTACTACAAGCAAGGAGGTCTGCACGAGTACTTCCTTAGTCACTCATCAGCCTCGTTTATCATCTTGTATCGAAATCATGCCCATGGCTTCTTACATCCAGATCAAGCTTACTTATCAACGTTTCCTCTCAACTTCATAATCGAAGTCTGTTCATTTCCCTTCTCGGGAGAGTGTTTTCTCTACTTTGCTATATCGCATATCTATCTATATCCCCCGAATTACCTCATTTCTTGCCTTCCTCAGCAAGGTTGCGTGGGTCTGAAACCCAATTCATGGTCAGGCCTAGAATCCTTACAAATGGGTACCTTGTCCCATCTCCTCATTAACTCTTGAGGATGGCCTTCCAGCTACCATCCTGACTGGCCAGTTATAGTTATATTTACAAACTAGGGGAAACAGGGGTATCACAATCCCCTCCCCTTAAAGGAACATTATCCTCAATGTTCTACTTGCCAATGTGATTTGTATGTACAAAACCAAACAAAAATGGATATGTTTGTCTCAGGGAATCCTCCATTTCCCATGTATCCTCATCTAGGCCAAAGTGTTTCCACGACACCTTGACATGTGCAATGGTTTTGTTCCTGAGTGGGGTTTCCTTCTTGACTATTATGCATTGGGGTTCTAGTAGGAATTCTCCCTTGGGTTCCACCTGAATCACAGAGCAGTCAATAATATGATTAGAATCATGTGCATACTTCTTTAATAAAGAAACATGGAAAATATTATGTGCCTTCACTCTGGGAGGAAATGCTAGCCGATAGGCTACTGGTCCCACTCTCTCCAAAACTTCAAAGGGTCCACAATACCAAGGTTCTAGCTTGGAAAAAGCTCCCATCCTCAAGGAGCTTCTCCTGGGTCTAACTTAGAGATACACATGATCCCCTGCTTTGAACTCTCTAGGAGTCCTTTTCAGGTCTGCATAGCTATTTTGTCTATCCTAGACTATATTCAGATTTTTCCTGATCTATATCACTTGTTGTTCCACTTCCTTAAGCATATCTGGCCCGATTGTAACTTTGTCTACTGGGTTGTTCCATCTGATTGGAATGTTGCATTGTCTTCCATAGAGGTCTTCAAAAATAATCATTTTTAATGACTCTTGATAGCCATTGTTGTAAGCAAATTCTACCAGTGATAGGTAGTCCTCCCATTTCTTGGGTCGATGCATTACATACATCCTCAGCATGTCTTCTAATACTTGGTTTACCCTCTTTTTCTTCCCATTAGTTTGAGGGTGATAGGTTGTACTAAAGAGTAATTTTGTTTCAAAACCAACAAAAAAATATTTCCAAAAGTTTGAAGTAAACTTTGTATCTCTATCGGATATAATCTCCTTAGGCATGCCATGCAGTCTAAATATCTCTTTCATGAAGATGTTGGAAATATATATTGCCTTGCAGGTTCACTTGAATGTTGGAGTTACTTCACACGCACCTAGGATTTATTTTTCTTAATTTTTCCTTGTTTATTAGTCATAATTAATCATTATCCAGTCTCCTATATTTTAGGGGAGAATATTCCACCTGGAGAATATTCTCTTCAGTTGACACTTCAGTTTGACTAGTTGAGTTGAGTCTAGATGTTGCATTGGTTTTTGTTGGGTATGTGTTATATTCTTTGCACAAGCAGTACTGTTTGAGCGCCTGCGCCCCCGAAAAAAAAATATTGGGCCGACATATTTTCACCGGTTTCAGGCCGACATATTTTCGGGACCACATGATATTAGGTGGTCTTCAGCACATGGTTTTTTGTCGATGGTTTTCTATTTCCGGTTAAGGAATTAGGGTTTTGGACTAATCCAGGTCATTGGGTTAGGGTTTTGGATGCCGCTGGATCCTATATGTATATTGTATTGTAAAAAATGTAACACAATGTGTATCAATATAATATATGCTGGTTTTCCCGGTTTGGGTTTCCAGGTGAAAAATCTCTGTGTAATGTTTGTATTTGCCATTGCATCTTTTCTGTTCTTTTCTGAATATCAGTTTGCAGTAGATATTGTACAAGGTTAGAATTTACAGTTTTGTCACCATGAAACATTGGGATCATCACCATGCTAATGCGCACTTTCCTTGGGATCATCACCATTCTCACGCATTACCCTTGATTCCTTGATCTACTCCTCACTACACTATGTCCAGTGAGTTAACTGAAGACTGGTTGACTAGTTAACTCAGCTAGGTGGAAGTTCACTCTCGTAATTTCCTGAGAGACTATACTAGGTGGAATTTCACTCCTGTAATTGTTGGTGTGTGTCCAGATCACTCTAGACCACCACTATGGCACATTGGTTCTCCTCCAGTGTGCATTGGCTAAGTTATACAAAGTATATCATGTGTAAATTATTCATTATTCATTAAGGTTAATGAGAATTCTTCCATTGTTTCTCTCCGTCTTCTTCTTTCTCAATTTCTCTCTGCAAATGTGTGTAGTATTTTATAGCTAGATCTATTATGTGTAGGTTCAACACATTTACATGGTATCAGATTCAACGGACTGCTAAGCAAAAGCTACACCAAATTTTTTTTTGCAGGTACAAAGGATTGAAGACAGCAAGAACATGGATTTCCAAAAAGAATTTATTCTTACACCTTACAAATACTTTGCATGGAAGGAGAGAATAATGATTCATCTCTAAACTAGAGGATTGTATAGGTTAACCTTGAATACAGATACATAACCAACATCAGCCATAGAAAAATCCAAGTACTTAAATCGAATGGATGAAACACTTAGAACAATTTGCAGTCTTATTTCTCCCAATCTACTTTTTCACATATCTTCTTGTAAGACTCCTATTACACATCAAAATTACTCACTTTGATAGTGTTGCAAGTGTCATCATTACAAAGTTCATAAGTGTCACATGTTGCTCACAAGTGTCGCACTTTGCTCACAAGTGTCGCAAGTGTTAAAGAAAGAATATTGTCATGATGCCTATGTCATGCCTATAATGACATGAAAAGAACACTTGAAACACCTCAAACATTTGATTTGGAACAGAAGAAATGAGTTAGCGGGCTTATAAACCTTTTTTCATCTGAAAGCACCCCAAAAACTGAGTTTTTGGAGGGGAGCGCTCCCCTATACCTCTTCTGGGAGTGTTGGTGCTCCCCCTTACACTGTATGGGAGCGTTATAAAGCTTCTTTGGACCTTTTGAGGGAGTGCTGGTATCTTTAGGAGTGTTGGTGCCCCCCTTAAGCCTACTAGGGAGCACTACAGCGCTCTGATGGCCTTTTTGAGGGAGCGCTACCTATTCCGGGCAGCAGTTGATCTGTTGAGGAGAATAAGGGGAAGATCTTTCAATCTTGGAAGGCAGTTGCATTCGAATTCTTGGTCCAGCCATGATCTTAGGAGAAGATCCCTGGCTTAAGGAGGGAAATCCTCAACTTACCCTAAAGATACCTCAAGAGGTTAGGCCTCTCTAAACCTATATAAACAGGCTCTATCATGGTGGAAAAGGGGGGGAAGAATTGGAAGCATGAAACCTATGATCTCATAGGAGACACACAATGAACTGGAGGAAAGTAATCAGTGAAGTTGTTGTCATCCGGATCATGGATCTTTTTGAGAAAGGGTTAGACAAAGAGGACTTGACGAAGCTGTCGCATTCGCATATACGGTTGTAAGTTACTTTTGTCATGGTTCTCATCAATATGACACGCTTGGCCTGTTTCCTTCTAGTTTGTGTTTAATCTCACATGAACTTGTCTTCGATAGATAGGTCTATTTCAAGCTAATATCAATAGAGTAGGAAGTGGTTGTACTATTGTTTGTCTATAGGGCTCATCGAGGAGTGAAATATTGGAGCTCAACTCGGAGCGTGTAGGGACAAACACCGGTAAAAGGTACTTCTTTTCTCCTTCCTCCTCATACATTAGTTTGTATAGATCTGAAAGGAAGTCAGTGTCCATGTTAAGCGTATTTTGTCTTAAGAGTTAAGAGTCTATCTCTCAAGAGGAGATCTACCTGTCCGCAGGGAGATTTTCCTTCAACAACTCCCAATGAAGCTTGGACCACCTTGGAAGGTCTCTTTGGAAAACAAGATGAGATGAGGGGACGCATGTTGGAGGTGGAATTTTTCACATTGGATCCAAAAAGATTCGACAATATCCAAGATTTCTTTACAAAATTCAAGGATTTACTGTCGCAACTCAAAGCTTGCGGGGTTGATAAATATAAGGAGGAGAAACAAATGGTTCTCACCATTTTCTTCAAACTTGGTCCTGAATTCTCTGTGTTCATATCAACATTCCATTCAGTCAGATTCGCCTCTGGAGCCACTTGTAAGATGCCTTCTCTTGAGGACTTTATTGAATCCCTGACACAAGAGTAAACCAATCTCATCAACATGGGAAAAATCAAAGGCCCAAAGGCACATGCACTTACTGTGCAAGATGGAAGCCATCAATATCAGAAATATAAAGATAAATAAAAAAGGAAAGCTCATGCAAATCTGAAGAAGGAAGGGTACTCAAAACCCTTCATCGATGCCTCCGGATCCAAAGGGGGAAAGGGAAGAAAAGGGGAGAAATGCACGTACTGTCACAAAGGATTCCATCCATAATCTACATGCATGCAAAAAAAAATAGATATAATGACTCGAATACTTTATAAAAAAAACCTTGGAGATCGCATCCCCGAGAGTGCCAAGAAGAAGAAGCCAGAAGATCAGAATCCCAAGAAAGGAAATTCTAGCCATGCTTTGATTACCATCAACTCCTCTCTGGATTCTTGGATCGTAGATTCAAGAGAATTGCATCACATGGTTTCCTCAAAATTATTCTATTCTTCATTGGATGCATGCAAAGGTCATCCTATTCTGATGGGAGACAACTCTTTAGTCGAAGTCACCGACAAAGGAAGGATTGAACTCACCAACGGAAGCTTCGAGAATGTGTTACACGTTCCCAAAATTTCTGTCAACCTTCTCTCCGTGTATCAGATGATGAATTCTAACACTGGAAAGAAAGTCATATTCACACCAAATGTCGTGGACATCTATGACATGCAAACCCACTCCAAGGTTGCTACCGGTGAGCTGGTAAATCATCAGTCTAGATTGTATGCATTTTCTGAATTCATTGAACCTAATTTTGCTTTACTACTTACTCATGCTGTCACAAAAGGTTTGGACATTTGAATTTCAGATACATGCAACAACTTAGAAAGAAAATATTGGTTGATGGTCTACCAGACATCCATTTCTCCAAGGGAGTATGTGAGGGATGTGTTCTCATAAAACACCCTCAAGATAAATTCAACAAAGGAAAGTCTCAGAGAGCTTCTGCGCCTTTAGATATGATCCATAATGACCTCATGGGTCCTTTTCTGCATCCATCTATCAACAAAGCGAGGTTTGTTCTCATTTTTTTTGATGATTTCTCACGTTTTACATGGATTTACTTTCTCAGGAACAAATCCTAGGTCTTTCAACACCTCAAAGATTTCAAATCCGTGGTTGAGATAGAGTCTGGAAAGAAGATCAAAATCCTCAGAACTAATAATAGGGGAGAGTATGTCAATCATGAGATTCATAATATTTTCCATGAGGTAGGGATTCAGTTGCAGCACACAGTTCACTATACTCAGTAGAAAAACAGAGTTGATGAGCGAAAAAACAGATCTCTAAAGGATATGGCATCTTGCATGTTGCTTGCAAAGTCACTACCATGGATACTATGGGTCGAAGCACTTAATTGTGAAACATACATCCAAAAAAAATCTCCCCATAGATCTGTCAAGGATAAGACCCCCTACGAGGCTTGGAGCGGCCTCAAACCGGAAGTGACCCACTTTCGCATTTTCAGTTCACGTGCATGGGCCTAGATTCCCTATGAAAAGAGGAAGGCACTTGATCCACAGAGCACTGAGTGTATTTTTGTTGGATACTGCGATGTTGTGAAGGGATATAGACTTATTGATCTTTCCTCAGACCGAATCATTATTGAGTGAAGTGTCCAATTCGAGGAAAGTGTCTTGCATGTACCATAGCAATCGCATGCAGACACATTCATTCTTCCACTTGTCTGAGATGATGAGCATGCACATGCCGACTCTTCTTAAGATGAGAGTTATGATTCATAGGAATCAGATGATTCAGATACAAAGTCAGTACAATCATATGCAGATTCAGATCATTCATATGCAGTTATAGAGCCAGAGCAGAGGCCCAAGTGGGCACAGACTACTCTTCAGGATGCAGGGGATCTCGTTGGGGATCCAGTTGATACTAGGGGGACTCAATATGGTTTCGAGGAGCCTCCTGTTGCATTCACTTCCACTAAACCATTTCCCTCCAGACATATTTTCTTGGTTCATTCCTCAGATCCACAGTCTTATGGTAAGGCTGCTAGAAATCCCTTTTGGGAATCCACCATACAGGAGGAGTATAACTCCCTCCTCGAGAACCAGACTTGGGATCTGGTTCCCCTTCCTTAGGGGAGTAAACTTATCAAATGCATATGGTTCTACAGGACCAAGAGCGCAGCGGATGGGAAGATTAACAAATACAAAGCCAGGATTGTTGCCAAAGGCTTTCAGCAGGTGCATGGCATTGACTATGATGACACCTTCGCTCCAGTAGCAAAGATGGATTCCATACGATTGACACTTGCAATTGAGGCAGCCAAAGGATGGGAAGTCCATCATATGGAAGTGAAGAATTAATTTCTTCACGGTGATCTCTCTAAGGAGATCTATATGGGGAAACCCCAAAGATTTATGTAAGACTCATCTTTGGTCTATCGACTGAAGAAGTCCCTTTATGGTCTCAAGCAAGCTTCGAGGGCATGGTATTCCAAGATGGACTCCTACCTATTGTCATAGAAATTTGTACATTGTAAATCAGACCCAAATGTCTACATGATCAAGACGAATGATTCACTTCTACTCTTAGTTATGTATGTTGATGATTTGTTGATCATCAGTTGCTTGAATTCATCGTTTGTTGTAGTCAAGAGGATTCTACATGATAGGTTTTTGATGACGGACTTGGGTCTTCTACACTTCTTCCTTGGACTCAAGATCAGTCAGGATGCATCAAGCATCAAACTTTCTAAGGCCAAGTATGCACAAGATCTCCTTGAGAGATTTCACATGACAGACTGCAAGTCTGCTCCGACTCCTTTCCTATCAGGAGTCAAACTTGAGGATGGCAAGGACACTCCACTGGTTGACAACACACTGTACATACAGCTAGTGGGGATCTTGTTGTATCTCACACACTCCAGACCAGACCTCTCCTATGCAGTTGGAGCAGTTTCCAGATTCATGCAGAAGCCACATGAGCTACATTAGAATTATGCAAAGTGTATCCTTCAATATGTACATGGCACCATCACCTTTGGGATTCATTATGTAGAAGAATCTACATTATATATCATCGGGTTTATTGATTCTGACTGGGCTAGTGATAACATTGATCGCAAGTCCACATCTGGTTACTCACTCAGTCTTGGTTCTGGTCCTATCTGTTGGTCGAGCAAGGATCAAGTTTCCATTGCTTTATCTTTAGCCGAGGTAGAGTACAGAGGGGTGGTTAACATAACCATTCAGGGTATGTGGCTACAACATTTTCGCACTGAGTTGAGCATTTAGTTTCATTGGGCAATTGTCATCTAGTGTGACAACTAGAGCACTCTGAAGTTCTATAGAGATCCAGTTCAGAGGCAGTGGGTGAATCACATCTATATCCACATGCACTATATCTGGGAATTAGTACACGAGGGGATCATCGACCTACAGGTCTTTCCTTCAACAGAACAGATGACAGACATCTTCACCAAGACCTTCATTGAGCATAAGTTCCACTCTCTGCGAAGTCGTCTTGGAGTGAAGGACACAGTTGCCCAGCAACTGTCAGTTTTTATTTTTACATACATTGTACCTTGAGGAGGGGGTTTTCCAATGAGGTTTTCCCTCTTTCCTCACTTTATTTCTAGTGTATCTTTTGTATTTGGGTACCTAACATGGCCTTGTTTTCGGGACCCATTCTTTATTTTCACCATAGTGATGTTCAAGGGGGGTGTTGGAGTTACTTCGCACACACCTAGGATTTATTTTTCCTAAGGATTTTCCTTGTTTATTAGTCATAATTAGTCATTATCTAGTCTCCTATATTTTAGTGGAGAATATTCCACCTGGAGAATATTCTCTTCAGTTGACACTTTAGTTTAACTAGTTGAGTTGAGTTTATATGTTGCATTGGTTTTGTCACCATGCAACATTGGGATCATCACCATGCTAATGCACACTTGACTTGGGATCATCACCAGACTGCCACATTACCCTTGATTCCTTGATCTAATCCTCACTACACTCTATTCATCAAGTTAACTGAAGACTGGTTGACTAGTTAACTCGGCTAGGTGTCAGTTCACTCTCGTAACTGCCTAAGAGACTAGACTAGTTGGAAGTTCACTCCCATAACTGTTGGTGTGTGTCCATATCACTCTAGACCACCACTATGGCGCATTGTTTCTCCTCCAATGCGCATTGGTTGATTTATACAAAGTATATCATATGTAAATTATTCATTATTCATTACGATTAATGATAATTCTTCCATTCTTTCTCTCCTTCGTCTTTCTCAATTTCTCTCTACAAATGTGTGTAGTATTTTCTATCTAGATATATTTCATGTAGGTTCAACACATTTACATTGACATGTATGAAGTGATCAACTTTTCTTAGTTTTTCCGCAACTACCATGGTGGCATCGTTCTGTTTGGTTGATCTTGATAATCCTGTGATGAAATCCATGGAGATGGTTTCCCATTTCCATTCGAGAATTGGTAGGGGCTACAATAGCCTTGTTGGGTGTCGGTGCTCTACCTTGACTTGATGACATTCTAGACACTTAGCTAAGTAATCATCTATGTCCATTTTTAGTCTAGGCCAATAGAATAGTTTCCTAGTGGCCGTGATCATTTTCTAATAAATGGGATGGCCATTATATGGTCTTTTGTGTAGTTCATCCATTATGAACCTCTTCAATTCGTCACAATTTGGAATGTACAATCTATCCTTGTAAGTCAATAGGTCATCATTAAGCATGTGATAACCTTCATAGTTTATCCTTGTGGGATCTTGCTTTAGGTATGATGTCATGGTCTTGAAAAATGCATCTGTCTCTTGTGTAGTTTTGACCCTCTCTTTGATGTCTGATTCACTAGCGCTTACAACTGCCAAGTGAACTACTTTCATATTTCTACTAAGGGCATCAACCACCCTATTCTCCTTTCCTTTGATATATTTGATTTCAAAATCAAACTCACTAAGGAGAGCCATCCACCTAGCTTGTCTCACATTGAGTTTTGGTTGGTCCAACAAATACCTCAATCCACTATGGTGTGTCATAAGTACAAATCTCCTACCTAGGAGGTAATTCCTCCGCATATTTAAAGCATGCACTATGACAGCCAATTCCACATCATGGGTCACATAATTGACTTCATGCTCATTCAAATTTCTGGACTTGTAGCAAATTACATGTCCTTCTTGCATAAGGACTCCTATGAGCCCCTCCTTGCAGTCATTTGTACACACAAGGAAGTCTTTGTTTGGATATACAATCTTCAACATAGGTGCATTGGTTAGAAGGTGTTTCATCTCTTGAAATCTTTCCTCACATTCTGATGTCCAAATTAATTTAACCCCCTTTTTATGAATGGAGGTGATTGGGAAACCAATCTTGGAGAATCCTTTTATGAATCTCCTATAGTATCCTGCCAAGCCCATAAAGGATCTGATATCAGATACATCCTTTGGGGTAGGCCAATCCATGATAGCTTTAATCTTGTTAGGGTCAAATGCTACTCCCTCCTCATAAATAACATGGCCTAAGTAGTGGACTTGTTTCTGGAAGAATTCACACTTATTGAGCTTAGCATAGAGTTGATGCTCTCTTAGTACTTAGAGTACAAGCTTGAGATGTTCTTCATCCTCTTCCCTATTCTTGGAATAGATTAGGATATCATCAATGAATACCAACACAAATCTATCCAAGAATTTTCTTAATACGTTATTCATTAAGTACATAAAAATGGTTGGTGCATTGGTAAGCCTAAATGGCACCACCACAAATTTATAGTGGCCATATCTTGTCCTAAAGGTTGTCTTGTGGATGTCTTCATCTTTGATTCAGACCTAATGGTACCTAGACCTCAAGTCAATCTTGTATAATATCGTAGCACCACTTAATTGGTAAAAAAAGTCATCGATCCTTGGCAAGGGATACTTATTCTTGATGGTCATCTTATTGAGTTTTCTATAAGAGTGTGCCATCTTTCCTTTTCACAAAAAAGGTCGATGCTTCCATGGGGACACACTAGGTCAAATGTAGCCTTTGTCCCACATCTCCTTCAACTGGAGTTTGATCTCAACTAGCTCTGGTGTACTCATTTTATAGGGTGTTCTAGACATTGGCACTTCTTCTGGTACAAGTTCTATTGAAAATTCAATATCCCTTCTTGGAGGTAGACTCAGTACCTCTTCTAGGAATACATATTTATACTCTCTTAATATGGGATGGTTCTTTAGGATGGGTTTTTCATCCTCAATAGAGTTTAGTACTTGGATTGCATACAAGGGACATCCCTTCCTATAATTCTTCTTCACTTGGAGGGTTGATATTTGTCTCACTGAGACAGGATTTTGAATCCCTTGTAGGGATACCCTCCTTTCTTCATTTTCACACTCCAAAGTTTTACTGTAACAGTCCAAATTGGTTTTTTGGGAAGCCAACCAGTCCATGCCAATCAACAGGTCATAAGATCATAGAGGGAGTATGTTTAGGTTTGCTTGGGTGGGAAACCCACTCATGAAAAACTGGCATGTTGGTATGACCTATGTTACTTTTCTTTTGGCTCCGGTGGCTAGTTGTACCAGCCATGATTTAACATGTTTAACTTGGTGCAATTTACATTTCTCAACAGTTTGAGAGGCAACATAAATCAAATTAGAACCAGGGTCAATTAAAATGGAAACAAGATGGTTGGCAATCGTACCTTCCATATCCCCCACTAAAGCTTGGTGGTCATCTTGTCTATTATCCAAGGTTGCTTGGTGGTATCCTCTTGGATGTTATAGAGCCTCCCAAGGTTCTGTTTCCTATGGGAATAGTACCTTAGTAGATGTTCCTCTACACAACCCCAACATTTCAAGGTTTCTCTCTTTGTGTTCTCAGTCTTACTTGGAGCTGCTCTAAATGGTTTATTTCCACTCTGGGATGGAAATTTTTGTTGATACACACTTCTGGCAGGAAGTCTCATCCTAGAGTTATTACCAGGGCACTTGAATCTCTAGGATTTAAACCTCTTCTTATTGGATTCTGAATTATTTTTCTTCTTCCAGTCTTCATGGGGTTTTGTCTTACTCTTGAATTGCTCATAGAAATACCTTGTTTTTTGAATAGTATCTTTTAAGGTCTTTGCCTCGTCAAATTCAATTATGTCGCGGTAGGACTGAGGTAAGCCACTAATAAATCATTGCATCTTTACCTTTTCATATTTTATGTAGGGAACATACCTCATTAGCTCAAGAAATTTGTTGATATACTCATCTATGGTGAGTTGTCCCAACTTGAGTTCATAGAACTCCTTAGTCTTCCCATCAAAGTAATTTTCTGACTGGTACTTCTTCTTGAAGTATTTCTAAAATTGTTTCCATGACAGTTCCTTCTCATGGAATCCTTTCACATTCCTAAGGTCTTCCCACCAAATGGAAGCTTTCCCATTCAGGTTGAAAATGGTTATCTGAGCTTTTAATTTTTCAGAGTAGTCATGGACTCTGAAGTACTTCTTCAAGCTGAGTAGCCAAACTCTTGTTTCTTCCCCCTTCTTATTCTCTCCATCGAAGGTGGGTGGTTTGGCTTTCTTGAACTCTTCAGGGTCACGACTCTTGGAATTTTTCCTCTTCTTTCCTCTTGTCTGAGAATGGGAACTAGTTTTACCACTAGAAGATTCCTTGGAGTGTCAGTGTCCTCACCAGAGGAATATTCCATTGAATGTCTCTTGGCTCCATGTTGGGCCTTCTTTGAGGTGATCCTCCTGGTTTGGCCACTTTCAAGTCCATGCTTCTGTATCTTAGGTGGACTTGGAGTTTTCTTAGTATGATGCATGTCCAAATGACTAGAATTTGGACCATGTTGCAATTTCCTTTGTATATCTGATAGACTTTGTAGTAGGACTGCATTAATTTCTGTCTACTTTTCCTGCTCCTTGATCAACCTTTCATTTTCAGCCTTATAACTCTGTAATTATGTGATGAGGCTTCTTATAGTTCCAACCAAATTTGGAGGGATTTCCACCACCCTCCTTTCATCAGATTCCTCCTCTCTATTGTGAGAGCTCTCCCCCAATTCTTGATGTTTCACCATCCTTTACGTTGTAGTTCTCTTGTTGTTCACTGACTTCTTGAGTGAAAATAAAACATTTTCTATTATTTACTAATCTACTTATTCATGAACAACACATATCATTGCAAGGTGAATTCAATTATTTATTGGGAAACATTAGCCACCTACAGTGCACACTTCCAAAACATCTATCAATCAGTAGAAGGGGTAAGGTGGGGTGTTACCCCATAAGTTCTCTAATAATATTTTTATGCGACTCGTGTATGAGCCCAAGCAGGCCAAGTGTTGTTTCCATGCTCTGATACCAATCTGTAACACACCAAACCATTGAATAGACTTTCTAGGGGTGGGGCATCAATTTTTCACTTTCCCCAGTTCATATTTGGTCCCTTGCTTAAGAAAAACCCTCTTAATCATCTCTCTCGAAGCTTACCTCTCCTATTGTTCTCTTAAACCAGCTAGTGGGGTCTTCCTCATGACCTCGGGATGAAAACCAAGAGCTAAGAACCTGTGCTAGAAAGTTTTTGGCACTTCAAAAGTTCCTGGACTTCGGGAGTTTCTAAAAGAATTGTCCAATTTCTCATACTTCCAAACCATGGAGGAGATCAATGGTCCATGTCCTCCACCAATATCCTACATTTAAGGAGGGGGTTTCAATGATCTGTGCATAACACACCTTTTCCCTAATCCAAAAAGTCTTGTACTCTCGCCACGTTCCCCTAGCCCTTCGACGTTCAACGATCGGGTATCGTTGTTAGGCTTTCAGCCTTCAACGATTAGCGAGTCTAGTTGAACATTCCTTTTCACCACCCTATGTCTAAACTCCTGAAATCACACCACATGGCTTGGGTCCTTCGGTGATCGGAGTTCAACGATTCTCATTGAATTAGTCTTTATCATACTACGTTTGAATCTTCTGAAACCCCGAAACTGTCCAGACTTCTAGAGTCTTGGACACATCACCAGCCTTGTTGGTCAGGAGGGCACGAATCAACAATTGACACGCGACAAGGGTCAAGTGGTGACACGTGTCCTCCTTAGGGTGTGACACATGTCATACTCCAATAGGCACAAGGGATGGGTGAATCAACCAAATCTAGGTGACACATGGCACCTTGGTTGCAGGTCCACGTCACCCAGGATGACGTCAGTGGTCCACGCCCACCCATTGCACGTCTGAGATTTATCCACGTGGATACGTAGATCCACGGTCCTCTTTACTTCGTGGCTCAGGGATTCAAGGCTTACCGACTCATCTCGACATAAAACCCCCTAAGAGCTAAGTCTTTGGACTACGAGATCTTGCGCCACATGTCCTTTTCAACCAACAATAAAGATCCACTTCGGCACTCGCGACTTCGACGAGTTCATACTTCATAAACTCTTGGTCAGTTTCCTCTGGAGTACGAAATCTCCAGACTACGGGATCACTTGCCACATACCTCCTCATCCAATGGTCTTATTTCAACGGTCAACACTTGACGAGGAATGATTAGGGTCCATGTGTCACTCCACGACACATTCCCAATTAGTCGGGTAGTCAAAGGTGGGTCCCTTAGATCGACGACTCGAAAGGATCCCGAAGGATCCAAAGATCGATGGTCCACGTTACTTCGACAGTTTGACATTTGGGAGCTCGGTGAGTGTGTCTTTTGACCTTCCCTCTGTACCACACTGGATTTGTTGCCACATGTACCTAGCATCTATGGGTAGGATTCACTCTAGATGACAAAGCTTCGGGAAAATCACGCGTTCCTATATCATCGAATGCCCAAAATCCCAGATAATCGTCAATCTATGGGAACATGTCCCTTCCCTTTCAATGGTCCAGATCTAATCTGCGACTCCGAAATTTAGAGTTTTGGCACTAAACCATTCCAAATATCTCGAAGTGAGACTTCGCTGAAGCACTTAACACCTCCCCTCCTATGCCTGATCTAACAGATGAGAGAGATCCATACTAGATCCCCAGATCGACGTTCCTCATTGATTCGCGACTTCAACCTTCAGCTACTTTCAATGATTGTGGAGTCACAAGTCCTGAAGTCCCAAAGCCAAAAATTCTACAGAGAAAAGGAAAGATGTTAGATACATAAAGGTTTGGAAAATAATTGAAAGAAAGGAAGGACAGGTAAATAAGGAACAGGTTCAAGAGATTGTACTTTCAGACATTGTAGTTAAAGATGAATCCACAAATAGAAAGAAAGAAGTCAGATCTCAGAGAGATAATAAATCTACCAATGAAGATGATGATGAATACACATCAGAGCAAGAATTGTTCTAAGCCATCTGGCTTAGAGACTCCCAAGTAATATGAATATTAGACAGGGGGAGTCTATGCGATAGCTGTGACAGACCAAAGAACCATCCTTCGAGCAGCTTGCAGAGTTTGAGAAGACATATTCAGAGAAATCAGTTAACATAAGTACAGTTTGATAGTATAATGATAAATGGATTAGCATTATGGAAAGTTGCACAAGTAGAGTCTTGGACAATATGGACAGAGATGGATTTGTAAGAAGACTTATTAGGTTTTAATAGATATATGATAGTGGACGAGAGCATGGATTCATAGATTGGTTCAGAGAGTGGTTCAAAGACAAAGGAACATTATCGTAATGGATGATAATTGCACATAAAATGGCTCAAACAATACTAATGGATTACAAATTGACAGATATTTTTTGGACACGGGCAGTGCATACAATAGTTCACATTCAAAATAGAGTAATACTCATAAACAACACTGATAAAACTCCATATGAGCTATGGAAAGAAAGACCAGCAAATGTGAAGCACTTTAGAGTTTTGGGAAGCAAATGCTACATCAAAAGAGAAGATGGCAGAATGGGAAAGTTTGACTCTCGTGTGGACAAAGGAATACTTGTTGGTTACTCAAGTACAAGGAAAGCATACAAGTGTTACAATCTAAGATTAAACAAAGTTGTGGAAAGCATCAACGTAACAATTGATGAAACAGGAAGATCATAATCAAAGAAAGAAGAAAACAAATCAATGGAACAACTTTTTGAAGAAGAAGAAGAGGAAGATGAAGATGAAGATGAAGAGAATCCGACAGAAGTAGAAGAGCAATTTCAGCAAGTATCTCCAAAGACACCTAGAAAACGAGTACAGAAGAATCATCCTTCAGATTAGATTATTGGAAACAAAGATGCAGGAGTTGAGACTAGAAGAAAAATCCGTTCACCAGAACAAACACACCTAGCACTCTTATCTACAA
>ML799660.1:520597-532918 GCA_009831015.1 Picea engelmannii
GTCTGAGGTATACAAATTATATCTAAGCCGAAATTCTAAGGAAAGTGAAGAAAAGAAGGCCGAAATGCAAGGAAGGATAAATTCTTTTGATGGTGCTTTCTAAGGTATGTTATTTTCAGGTCATCTCACCATTTTCGCTATAAAATTTTTTATATAATGATTAATATCCTTAAATTACTATGCAAGTGAGAAAACAAATCCAAGTATCTGTGGTTAAAAATTTATCTTGTGGGTCGTTGTATTTTGGGAGTTACACTCTGTGGAAAATAGGGTTTGTGGTCAGTCTTGAAACTAGTCAAAATCAGGTGTTTCGGGTAAAAACATCATAACTTCTTCATAACAGATCAAAATTCAGTGAGACAAAATGCGTTGGTTAGGGAATAGTCTTTATCATTCTTTGTAATAGTTTCATATCATTTCATCAAACATTTTGTGCGGGGCATGCTCTACAAGGTCTCTCTCTAGAATAAGACAGAATTCAGCAAGGTATGCCATTTTTGCTATAACTCCTTTTCTGAGAGGTTCCAAGTAGTGCCACTTGGAGGAATTGAATAAAACACACTGAATAACATTTTATATCAGTTTCATATCTTTATACATTACAGGTTCAAGGTTATGATTACTTCAATTTAGGGTTGTTGACTAATCTGAAACTAGGCATGTGAGACTAAAGAAAAGTTTGATGAAAATGCTAGTCTCTTGTTTTTAAAGTTAAGGAAGGTTTGCAGGAATGTAATCATATACACCAGTTCTATTACAAAGCTACAAAGCATATTTGGATGATAAAATTGATGAGGGCTTTTGGTTGTGGCACATGTTGAGTACATGGTTGAGACAAGTAGTTGATGAGTTGACACATACATGAAGTGTATAGTTGATGATGCTAGTACATATTGATGATTAATAGTTGATGAGTAGTTGACACATGATTGGAACATACTTGGTACATGGTTGGATGCACTTGTTTATGGTACAGGTTGATTACAAGTTGGTGCATGGTTGATGCACTTGTTTATGGTACAGGTTGATTACAGGTTGGTGCAAAGTTGATGCACTTGTTTATGGTACATGTTGATTACAGGTTGAGGTACAGGTTGATGCATGGTTCAGATTTATTGGTACAGGTTTACAGTAGTATATCTCATAGTGATAGTGTGACAGTGGTTCCATCATTCTACTTCTACTTCAGGGTGGCAGGACGGGGCAAGGATAGGTGGTTGTAGCCACCTTCCGGTTGTAGATGGAGAACATAGGGGGTTGTAGCATCCTTCTGGTTATAGCCAGAGATTTGGGGAGTTGGAGCTTTCCTCAGGTTGTAGTATGAGAAACTAGGGGGTTGGAGCCTCCTTTCAGTTGCAGCTGGAAAACAAAGGAAGTTGGTGCTTCCAATGAATGTAATTCTTCAAGACATATAAGAAAAAGCATTATGTGGTTTTCTCCCAATTTGGGTTTCCACGTGAAATTTGGGTTTCCACGTAAAACACTGGTGTATTATGTATGTGTATGATTGTTCATTTGTTCATTGTTTATTTACTCTGCACTTATTGGATGATAATTCTTCATTGATATAACACTTGGATTATATGGTTAAAAGGGATTAAATTGTTCTATTACTGATTCACCCCCCTCTCAGTAATCCAACAGTTTGAAGGAAGCGTCGGTGCAGAATTGATTTTTGTATCAACCCAGGGATAAAATGGAAGTGTTATTCATATATATTCTTCATGAGTTGAATGGATCTATAGTATTATTGATAGTTTTGTTATCATATGCTTAATTTTGACAAAATGGTCACTTACACATTTTGCAGAATTAAGGGATTTACACACATCATCTCAGAATGCATATTGAGGAAATGGAAGAAGGCAAGGAAGACTCCATCCATGATAAATAGGTTGAGGGCCAGAATACCATAATTGGCAATGCAGAGACAGAATCCAATGGATGCAAGGGCTGAGGGGAGCAAGAGACATTGCTAGAAACTGTGATGAGCCTGAAAATGGAAGTGTAGAGCTACAAGGTAGACAACGAGAGGCTGATGAGGGAACAAAGTAATATAAATGCTCGAGTGTTGCAGAGCCTAAATCAATTCTAAAGTCAAGCTAATAATGGATCCAAGAAAGAGGAAGAAGGCAGGTTTCATGAAATAAGAGATGATCCTGGAAGAGTTGGTTATTCCAGAAGTGCTGGCAGAGATCATAGACACCGCTCACTTCCTTACTCAGCAAGAAATTTTTATGCATCTGATTATTCCTTAAGCAGTTCAAAGGTGTCTGTTGTTAGGAACCAAAGAAGGAGACATGAGGTGGAAAGTTTGCAAGGAGAGATGAGGAAGCTCAATCCACCATCCTTTGATGGTGGAAGAGGAAGGGAAGATGATGTTGAAGCATGGTTGCTTGGACTCGAGAGATATTTCCAATTTCACAACTATTCATCAAATCTAGAAGCTAGAATTGCCACCTACCACTTACATGGGAAAACTACAATGTGGTGGGATCAACTAAAGCAAATTGAACATATCAATGAGAATAGGATCACTTGGAAGTAATTCAAGAAGTATTTCCAGAAGGAGTACCTCTCAGAGAATTTTTATGACAAGAAAATGTAGGAGTTCTTTGAACTCAGGCTGGGAAGCATGACTATGGTAGAGTATGAGAAGAATTTCTTGGGGTTGTTAAAGTATGTTGGGTTTATAAATGATGAAAAGGTAAAGATACAAAGGTTTTTGAGTGGACTGCCAACCTTTTATAAAGAAAATATTCAATATGATGAGCCCAAGACCTTGACTGAGGCCATCAGGAAGGCTAAATACCTACATGAGCAAGGCCAGGGTAGAGATTCCGTGCAAAAATATTGGAAGGAAAAGAAGAAGGAGAAGTTTGATCAGAGGAGGAAGGGATTCAAACCTCCTTTCAATAGAAATGAGCCTAATAAAAATCATCAAGATTAGTATGCTAAGGATGATTCCAAGAAAGAAGACTCCCTGGGAAAAAGGGGAAGACCACCAATCCAGTTTTGGGGATGCAAAGAAGATCACTTGTATAAGGATTTCCCACACAGAAAGGACAGGGTGAATATTGTGCACAACGCCCAAGAGGCTACAACAGTCGAAGACATAGGAAGGATTTCTGCAGCCTTAGATGATCGACAAGCAGAATACCAATACAACATGATCGAGGTAGAAGGCATCATTCTATCTTAGACTGTCATAGCAAGACATTTACATGTCTTGATTGAGATGGAAAACATAGCACTGTGAAAGGAGTTCCAAGACCCATCTCTATAAGGGATATTTCATCCTTATAGCTCAATAGATGTTTCAAGAAAGGGTGTCAATTGTATGCAACCCATGTAGAGGAGCCAGAAAAGACAAAGGGGCCAAGCCTTGAATATTTCTCGATACTACAAGAATTCGAGGATGTATTCCAAGAAATATCAAGGTTGCCACCAAAAAGGGAAATAGATTTCTCTATTGATCTAGTGCTAGGAGCTTCCCCGATGTCAAAAGAACCTTACAGAATGAGCACACCAGAGTTAAAATAATTACAAATGCAGTTGGAGGAATTTTTGAAGAAAGGGTACATACACCCAAGTGTTTCGCCTTGGGGAGCACCAGTACTCTTTGTCAAAAAAAGATGGGACCTTAAGGCTGTGTATTGACTTTCGACAGCTGAATAAGTCTACCATAAAGAACAAGTATCTTCTACCCAAAATCGATGACCTCTTTGATCAACTAAGTGGAGAAAAGATATTCTCAAATATAGACTTGAGATCCATATACCATCAGGTAAGAATCAAGGAAGAAGACATCCATAAGACAACCTTTAGAACCAGGTATGGGTACTATGAATTTGTAGTGGTGCCATTTGGTTTGTCCAATGCATCAGTTGTCTTTATGTGCTTAATGAATGTCATATTCATAAATTACTTGGATAAGTTTGTCATAGTATTCCTGGATGACATACTTGTCTATTCTAAGTCAGAGGAAGAGCATGAACATAACCTAAGACTGGTACTGCAAGTGCTGAGATAACATCAGTTGTATGCCAAGCTAAGTAAGTGTTATTTTTATCAAGAACAAATCCATTACTTGGGGCACATTATTTCAAAACATGGTATAGCAGTAGACCCTGAGAATATAGAGGCCATTAGAGGATGGCCAGTGCCCATGAATGTTTCAGAAGTCATGTATTTTATGGGGTTAGTTGGTTACTATATAAGGTTTATAGCATGGTTCTCTAAGATTGTTCATCCCATCACTTCTTTGCAAAAGAAAGGAATTAAATTTGAATGGACACCTGAGTGTGAAGAAAATTTTAATTCGTTGAAAGAATTACGTACTAGTGCACCTATTTTGAAGATTCATGACCCAAATGAGAATTTTGTGGTATGCACAGATGTGTGCAAGGAAGGACTTGGTGGATTCCTCACTCAAAATGGACATGTCATTTGTTATGAGTCCATAAAGCTTAAGGAGCATGAGACGAACTATGCCACACATGACTTGGAGCTTGTTGCCATTGTTCATGCATTGAAGATGTGGAGGCATTATCTCATGGGAAAGAGATTTGAATTAAGAACAAACCACAGTGGTCTGAAGTATCTTTTTGATCAGCCAACTTTGAATGCCAGACAAATAAGATGGCTTGAATTTTTAAGTGAATATGACTTTGATATCAAGCATATCAAAGGAAAATAAAATAAATTTGTTGATGCACTTAGTAGAAGAGTGCATCTCATGCATCCTACAACTATCAGTATGCATCAGTCAAACTTAAAGAGAAGAATTTTAGATGTTGTTGTTACAGATCAACATTACCTGCAGGTAAAGGAAAGCTTACAGCAAGGAGATGTACAACAAAAGGTGAAAGAGTATGAGATAAAGGAAGATGGATTACTTATGCATAAAAATAGAATTTATGCTCCTAGTTTCGGAGAAATTAGGAATCTGGTATTAAAGGAAATACATAATGTCCCATACGCTAGACATCCCGGTTACCAGAAAACAATTATAGCAGTAAGAAGCCAATTATTTTGGCCGAGAATGAAAAAGGATGTTGTTGATTACATCGCCAGGTGTATGGAATGTCAAAGAGTGAAGGTTGAGAAGAGACACCCAAGGGGTTTGCTACAACCATTACCAATTCCAAAGAATAAATGGGAAGTGATAACCATTGAATTTATAACTAAATTGCCCAGGATAGCAAGGCAACACGATTCAATCATGGTAGTGGTTGATAAATTGATGAATGATGCTCATTTTTTTCATGTAAAAACAACTTATATAGTAGCTAATATCGTAGAAATTTACATGAAGGAAATTCCTAGGTTGCATGGGATACCTAGGACAATTGTCTCAGACAGAGACACAAAATTTACTTCAAATTTATGGAAAGGATTATTCATAGGATTTGGTACAAATATGAACTTTAGCACAACATACCATCTGAAGTCAGATGGGAAGACAGAGAGGGTCAATTGAGTAATTGAAGACATGTTAAGAATGTATGTGATGGATAAGCCATCTAAGTGGGAAGAGTACCTTCACTTGGTTGAGTTTTCCTATAATAATGGGTATCAAGCTTCATTGAAGATGAGCCCATTTTAATCCTTATATGGTAGAAAGTGCAGTACTCCAGTAAGTTGGGACAACCCAACAGATAGAGTGGTAATTGAGCTGAAGTTGCTCAAGGAAATGGAATACCAAATGGTTAAGATTAAGCAGAATTTAAAGGAAGCTTAAGATAGACAGAAGGTTTATGCCGACAAGAATAGGAAAACAAGAGAATTTAAAGTATGAGAGCATGTTTTGTTGAAAGTAAATCCCAAGAAGAGCTCCTTGAAGTTGGGAAATTGTACAAAGCTAGCAACCAGATACTGTGGTCCATTTAAGATATTGGACAGAATAGGGCCAGTTGCATACATGCTTGCATTTCCTGTTTCCATGAAAGTACATAATGTATTTCATATCGCTTTGCTAAAGAAATATGTACATGATCATAACCATGTTGTTGATTGGTATCTGATTCAGGTAGAGACAGAGGGAGACTTCCAGGTCCAACCAGTGCGAATAATGGACAGAAAAGTCAAAATGATCTGGAATCGAGTTATAGAGCTGGTAAAAGTTCAGTGGACCTTCTACGGTCCTGAAGATTCTACCTAGGAGCATGAAGATGCCATGCAGGCAGAGTACCTGCAATTTTTTGAATAAATTTTGGGAATTTTGATTATTTTTTGTATATGCATTGAGGACAGTGCCAAAATAAGGGGGAAGGGATGTAACACCCCGGGTTTTGAGCCCCCATATTAAATAATGTATTGTTACATTGTTGAGAGGGCAGAGTGCCCAAACAATTATTAAAAGGCCAGTATGCCTAAGAATTTAATGTTTTGATCATTATTAATGATAAATACATTGTCGGCTTCTAGACAGAAAATGACTAGAGTTATAGGGGGATATGATTCCACAAGAGAGGGGGATGAGGGGCTAAGTGCTTATTTATTTTATATTACCCATTTTGTGTGTAATGTGGGGGAAATTAGTTATGTGAGCTCTTGTGGGAAGACCAATAGGTTTTTGATCTCCACGAATTACAGAAACCCATCCCTGGTCTGTGGAAGGGGTTGGTTCATTCGTTATCCCATTGGAAAATACTCTCATTCACATTCCCCATTATGGAGTTTTTGTTGGTCACCTCACACATTCATTCACCCGTTTTTTTCATTGTTCATCCTCTTTCATGGAATCTTCACTTTGCACATCCCCTCATTCACTCATCTTTCCTCACTTTGGTGTCTTGGCTTGGGAAAGGAAGATGAACTGCTGAAGAGTAGCCACGATTTTGTTGGATGTAGAGATTGTTGTCCATCCATGATCTGAGGCCTGCATGTATGAGATGATTGGACTGTGACCAAATTTGATCACAACTGTGAGTCATGAGAGTTCCAACATGGAGATTCTGGACCAGTTGCACTGGAGCCTTGAATGGAGAGGGATTTCCTGAGGGAATGCATGGCAGAGAAGGGTGGAGGTCTATTCTCTTGGGTGGTGTAGGTTGGGTAGAAGAGAGTTGGGTACTTGGATTTATGTGAGTGTTGGAGAAGCATGTGAGAGCTTGAATGTTGACTGGTTTTGGAAGCCAAGTAACACTCTGGAACCTTCCTTGTGGATTCATAGCTCTGGCTCGGGGGTGACATTTTTGTTGAGACTTGGAACAACAATGTCTACGGTTGGGTGGAACATCATTGGTCTGCAGCCAGTTGGTGTCTTTTTTTATAAAATATAAGTGCTCTTGGTTATGGTTTCCTTTTCTTGTGCATTTATTTCCACTGTGTATCAATTATTATATCTGAGATTGTACCTATAATATGCATTCTTGCTAGTTAACGTTGTGCATGGTATATCATGCATGTCTTTTATGTTGTGGTATGAATCTTGATCATTGCATGTATATATTTCATGCTTCTTTATTAATTAAGTGTTATCAGAGTTTCCAAATCAGCCAAGAGATGCGTTCTTAGTGTGGCATGCCTTCCAATGGGAGGTTGGGTATGTTACAGTTTGGTAACATAGAAGAAATGTAGTGGCATTTCCCGGCCTGTGGGTGGCTCGGGATGTTACAAACCTTGAGATCCAACAGATTATATATTTGCGAGGATGGAAGAGAAAGTCACCGACATATCTTGCAATACTCCCCTCCTCATGTCAGCTCTAACAAGAAAGTTCATACCGATCATAGAGGTTGGAGGTTCTAACTCTGAGATTAGATCAGAAGGGAAATCAGGAGATAATGAAGACTCAGAAAAGGAGTCGCAGAAAGAACCCGAGAAAGAGTATTCGAGTTCTAGTACCATAAACCATTCATAGTATTTATTCAATATGGAAGAAAAAGTGGACATAAAGTCATACCAAGGTGAGATTGATGCATTAAAAATTAATCATTGATTGCAACAACTATAATTTTATTTCAGTGTTCGCCATTTAGATGAAGAATAAAATATAGCATTTTCTAGATTGAAGTTAGAGGTCCATGATTTAATGTGGTGGGAAAGCCATATGGAAACACTTAGGCTAGAGGGTGATCCACTAGTAACTAGGTGGGAGGACTTCAAAACCCTCATCAAGTCCCAATTCTACCCTATCAAGTATGTATAGGACCAATGGATCCGGTGGCACTACTTCAGGTAGAATAAAGGGTAGAGTGTATAGGAGTACACCATCGAGTTCAGAAAGATGGACATCATGCTAGGTATCTCTCCCAAGAGCCCATATGTACTCATCAACTATCGGGGGGGTCTACATAGACACCTATGAAAGAAAGTGATGTTTTTCAAGACAATGACAGTGGATGAGGCATGTGTACAAGAATAGTATCTGGAAAACATAGGCCACAAGAAAGGGAAGCCAAGCAGTTCCAAGAAACAAGAGCACTTGGAAGCTTCCAAGGAGGGGAAGAAGAAGTAGAAAGGGGGGGAGGATAAGAAGATGAAAACCATTGCACATTAGTGCAAAGATCCCAACAACCATTGCAACCATTGCAATATTGATGGCTACACTTAGGAATATTGTTGGAAACTACATCAATGGTTGAACTCAAAGAACCGCAAGAAGGAAGTAAAGAAAAATAATATTTTAGCCACAAATTCAAGCAATCAAGGAGAAAGAAGCTCCAAAATGGATGAGAATATTGTATGCACATCAGTGCAGAAGGAGGTGAATATGAGTAGATTCCATCACCATGAAGAGAAGGATATGGCCAAGCTCTTCCACATAAATATCTGGGTCAAGAATACCGAGATAGACGTTATTTTCAACTCCGGTTCACAGGATAATCTCATAGAAATTGATCTGGTCGAGAATCTTGCATTGGAGGTTCACAGTCATCCTAGATCCTATCCATTGGCTTGGGTAAACAAGGATGCAAAGATAAAGGTAATAAACCAATGTAAGATTAAATTTGTTGTAAGTATTGATTTTATTGATGAAGTGGAATTGGATGTAGTACCCCTTGACATATGTGGGGTAGTGTTTGGAAGCCCCTACATGTATATGAGGGATGAAATCTTCATGCGAAGATCCAACCAATACTAACTGATCAAGGATGGGAAATCCTACATTATCAATGCACATAAAGGCAAGTCAAATATCTCATTGGTAAGTGCCAACTAAGCCAAGAAATTGATTAGTTCTGGTAATAAATATGTTTTACTTTTCTTAAGAGAAAATTAGACTATAGATGAGTTGTTAAGAGTAAAGGAATCATTGGAGGGGTGTACTTATTAAGGGCAGAAACATCAATTGTAGGATTTGCTACAAGCATAAAGAGGAGTGTTCCAGGAGGCTAAAGGGATACCACCCAAGAATCAAGAGGGAAGTGGAGCATGAAATAAAATTATTTCCAGACTCCCCATTGCCAAATATAGGGCTATATAGAAAGCCTCTTCTAGAAGAAAATTGATTGAAGAAATAGTTGCAACAATTGTTGGAGAGGGGTGTGATTTGACTAAGCACAACACCTTGTTGGCCACCTATCATAATTGTAACAAAGAAAGACATGACATGGAAAATGTGTATCGACTACAGAGCATTGAATAAGATTACACTAAAAAATTGGTACCATTTTTCCAGGATCGATAATCTGTTAGATTAGTTGCAGCACGCAAAATATTTCACCAAGTTGGATCTCAATTCAAGATACCACCAGGTACGTGTCAAGGAAGAAGACACCTGGAATACTTTCTTGAAGACAAGTCAGGTTTGTATGAATGGTTGGTTATGCCATTTGGTTTATGTAATGCACCAACTACATTTATGAGATTGATGAATGATGTATTATTCCCATATCTAGATTCATTTATTACAGTTTATTTGGATGATATACTATTTTATAGTGCTACCTAGGAGGAGCACATCTCACATCTCATGCAGGTGTTAGAGACTTTGAAGAAGCACCAGTTGATGGCTAACCTCAAGAAATGTGAGTTTTCCTAGCAGTATTTGGTGTATTTGGGGTCTGTGATCAGTGGAGGGGAGATCAAGATAGATCCCACAAAGATGGAGGCCATCATGTAATGGCCAATTCCTACAAACGTCACTGAAGTTAGGATTTTTATTGGGATAACACGGTACTTTCAAAAGTTCATAGCTTCATTTTCAGCAGTAGCTACATTACTTCATGCCATAACAATGAGTGGTAAGAGTTTCCAGTGGGGGAAGAATTGACAGAAGAATTTTGATGAGCTAAAAATAAAGATCAGTGAAGCACCAGTTCTTGCATTACCAAACTTGAAAAATCCTTTTGAAGTGGAGACAGATGCAAGTGTATATGCCATGGGAGCAATCTTGATGCAAGGAGGGAGGCATGGATGCTATCATGTATGCTATCATTATGAAATATTTCATGGGGCAGTTCTCAACTACCCTACCTATGATAATGAACTCTATTCCCTAGTTCAAGCTGTCAAGAAGTGGAAGTGTTATCTGATGGGTATGGAGACCATCATCCACACAAATCACCAACCCATCACCAACCGCTACAGTATTTGCAAGTCCAAAGTAAGTTACAACAAACCATGCATTACAAGTGGATGGGGTTTTTACAACAATTTCATCTAATCATCATGTATAAGAAGGGAAACACAAAAATTTTGGCAGACATTCTTTCAAGGCCACCCACATCCAAGATGACATCTTTGGGAACTCTGATGCACATGGATCCTTTTACCCATGATGCATACATAGATGGATACACAAAAGATGAGGACTTCAAGGAGGTAATTCAGTAGCTACAGGGCCAAACTCATATAGAAGAAGGTGATGACAAGGATGACTATCATTGCCATAATGGTTTACTCAACAAGATCAACAAGATCTATTTCCATAAAGGTGAACAAATGCATCTTATCATAAAGGATCACACCTCCAAGGTTGCAAGGAAAGTTTAGTGTGGGGAAGACAATTTCCAATTTACAGAGGTATGTGTATTGGCCTAGAATGAAAGAATATGTAGCAAGGTATATTAAAGGATGTATACTTTGTTGTACCAACAAGCCCAATAATAAGAAGCAAGTTTTATACCATCCCTTACTTATACCCATTGGACCTTGGGAAAGCATTTCCATGGATTTTTTGGGAGGTTTACCAACAACTAGGAAGGGACATGACTATATATTTTTGATAATTGACAGGTTCAACAAGATGTGTAGTGGCCTAATAATCGATCTAAGAAGAAAGTCACAAAACCCTATCCATGTTTTATGAGTATGTTCATAACAACCCTCAAGATCCAACATAGGAGAGATTTCCAAGACTGGAAGAGAAAGTTGTTGACATATCTCACAATATGTCCCTCCTCATGGAAACTCTAGCAAGCAAGTTTAGAAAAATTAGAGAGGCTAGAGGTTCTAACTTGGAGATTGGATCAGAAGGGAAATCAGGAGATAATGAAGATCCAAAAAAGGAGTCGTGAAAAGAACTCGAGAAAGAGTAGTCGAGTTCTAGTACCATAAACCCTTCACAACCTTTATTCAATATGGAAGAAAAAGAGGACATAACTCCATACCAAGGTAAGATCGATGCATTAAAAATGAATCATTGGTTGCAACAACTAGAAGTTTATTTCAACATTCACCATATAGATGAAGAACAAAAGATATCATTTGCTAGACTGAATTTGTAGGGCCATGCTTTAACCTGGAGGGAAATCCATACGAAAACACTTAGAATGGAGGGTGATCCGCCAATAAATAGGTGGGAGGAATTCAAAACCCTCATCAAGTCCCAATTCTACCAAGCTCTTCCACATAAATATTTAGGTTAAGAAGACCAAGATAGACTCTTTGTTCGACTCTGGTTCATAGGCCAATCTCATAGCATTGGATATGTTTAGGAAGATTGGATTGGAGGTTCATGATCATTCTAGCCCCTATCCATTGGGTTGAGTAAACAAGGATGCATAGATAAAGGTAACAATATAGTGTGAGATTAATTTTGTTGTAAGTGTTGATTTTATTGATGAAGTGGAATTGGACATAGTACCCCTTGATGTAATGTGGGGTGGTGTTTGGAAGCCCCTACATGTATATGAGGTATGCAATGTTCACACACAGAGCCAACCAATACCGAATAATAAAGGATGGGAAGTCCTACATCATCAACATGAATAAATCCAATTCAAAGATATTACTTGTAAGTGCCAACCAAGCCAAGAAATTGATTGGTTCTAGTAAGAAATATGTTTTACTTTTCTTAAGAGAAAATTAGACTAAGGATGAGTCGATAAGAGTAAAGGCATCCCTGGAGGGGTGTACTATCAGAAACAT
>ML799660.1:533018-545522 GCA_009831015.1 Picea engelmannii
CTACAACCATTACCAATTCCAAAGAATAAATGGGAAGTGATAACCATTGAATTTATAACTAAATTGCCCAGGATAGCAAGGCAACACGATTCAATCATGGTAGTGGTTGATAAATTGATGAATGATGCTCATTTTTTTCATGTAAAAACAACTTATATAGTAGCTAATATCGTAGAAATTTACATGAAGGAAATTCCTAGGTTGCATGGGATACCTAGGACAATTGTCTCAGACAGAGACACAAAATTTACTTCAAATTTATGGAAAGGATTATTCATAGGATTTGGTACAAATATGAACTTTAGCACAACATACCATCTGAAGTCAGATGGGAAGACAGAGAGGGTCAATTGAGTAATTGAAGACATGTTAAGAATGTATGTGATGGATAAGCCATCTAAGTGGGAAGAGTACCTTCACTTGGTTGAGTTTTCCTATAATAATGGGTATCAAGCTTCATTGAAGATGAGCCCATTTTAATCCTTATATGGTAGAAAGTGCAGTACTCCAGTAAGTTGGGACAACCCAACAGATAGAGTGGTAATTGAGCTGAAGTTGCTCAAGGAAATGGAATACCAAATGGTTAAGATTAAGCAGAATTTAAAGGAAGCTTAAGATAGACAGAAGGTTTATGCCGACAAGAATAGGAAAACAAGAGAATTTAAAGTATGAGAGCATGTTTTGTTGAAAGTAAATCCCAAGAAGAGCTCCTTGAAGTTGGGAAATTGTACAAAGCTAGCAACCAGATACTGTGGTCCATTTAAGATATTGGACAGAATAGGGCCAGTTGCATACATGCTTGCATTTCCTGTTTCCATGAAAGTACATAATGTATTTCATATCGCTTTGCTAAAGAAATATGTACATGATCATAACCATGTTGTTGATTGGTATCTGATTCAGGTAGAGACAGAGGGAGACTTCCAGGTCCAACCAGTGCGAATAATGGACAGAAAAGTCAAAATGATCTGGAATCGAGTTATAGAGCTGGTAAAAGTTCAGTGGACCTTCTACGGTCCTGAAGATTCTACCTAGGAGCATGAAGATGCCATGCAGGCAGAGTACCTGCAATTTTTTGAATAAATTTTGGGAATTTTGATTATTTTTTGTATATGCATTGAGGACAGTGCCAAAATAAGGGGGAAGGGATGTAACACCCCGGGTTTTGAGCCCCCATATTAAATAATGTATTGTTACATTGTTGAGAGGGCAGAGTGCCCAAACAATTATTAAAAGGCCAGTATGCCTAAGAATTTAATGTTTTGATCATTATTAATGATAAATACATTGTCGGCTTCTAGACAGAAAATGACTAGAGTTATAGGGGGATATGATTCCACAAGAGAGGGGGATGAGGGGCTAAGTGCTTATTTATTTTATATTACCCATTTTGTGTGTAATGTGGGGGAAATTAGTTATGTGAGCTCTTGTGGGAAGACCAATAGGTTTTTGATCTCCACGAATTACAGAAACCCATCCCTGGTCTGTGGAAGGGGTTGGTTCATTCGTTATCCCATTGGAAAATACTCTCATTCACATTCCCCATTATGGAGTTTTTGTTGGTCACCTCACACATTCATTCACCCGTTTTTTTCATTGTTCATCCTCTTTCATGGAATCTTCACTTTGCACATCCCCTCATTCACTCATCTTTCCTCACTTTGGTGTCTTGGCTTGGGAAAGGAAGATGAACTGCTGAAGAGTAGCCACGATTTTGTTGGATGTAGAGATTGTTGTCCATCCATGATCTGAGGCCTGCATGTATGAGATGATTGGACTGTGACCAAATTTGATCACAACTGTGAGTCATGAGAGTTCCAACATGGAGATTCTGGACCAGTTGCACTGGAGCCTTGAATGGAGAGGGATTTCCTGAGGGAATGCATGGCAGAGAAGGGTGGAGGTCTATTCTCTTGGGTGGTGTAGGTTGGGTAGAAGAGAGTTGGGTACTTGGATTTATGTGAGTGTTGGAGAAGCATGTGAGAGCTTGAATGTTGACTGGTTTTGGAAGCCAAGTAACACTCTGGAACCTTCCTTGTGGATTCATAGCTCTGGCTCGGGGGTGACATTTTTGTTGAGACTTGGAACAACAATGTCTACGGTTGGGTGGAACATCATTGGTCTGCAGCCAGTTGGTGTCTTTTTTTATAAAATATAAGTGCTCTTGGTTATGGTTTCCTTTTCTTGTGCATTTATTTCCACTGTGTATCAATTATTATATCTGAGATTGTACCTATAATATGCATTCTTGCTAGTTAACGTTGTGCATGGTATATCATGCATGTCTTTTATGTTGTGGTATGAATCTTGATCATTGCATGTATATATTTCATGCTTCTTTATTAATTAAGTGTTATCAGAGTTTCCAAATCAGCCAAGAGATGCGTTCTTAGTGTGGCATGCCTTCCAATGGGAGGTTGGGTATGTTACAGTTTGGTAACATAGAAGAAATGTAGTGGCATTTCCCGGCCTGTGGGTGGCTCGGGATGTTACAAACCTTGAGATCCAACAGATTATATATTTGCGAGGATGGAAGAGAAAGTCACCGACATATCTTGCAATACTCCCCTCCTCATGTCAGCTCTAACAAGAAAGTTCATACCGATCATAGAGGTTGGAGGTTCTAACTCTGAGATTAGATCAGAAGGGAAATCAGGAGATAATGAAGACTCAGAAAAGGAGTCGCAGAAAGAACCCGAGAAAGAGTATTCGAGTTCTAGTACCATAAACCATTCATAGTATTTATTCAATATGGAAGAAAAAGTGGACATAAAGTCATACCAAGGTGAGATTGATGCATTAAAAATTAATCATTGATTGCAACAACTATAATTTTATTTCAGTGTTCGCCATTTAGATGAAGAATAAAATATAGCATTTTCTAGATTGAAGTTAGAGGTCCATGATTTAATGTGGTGGGAAAGCCATATGGAAACACTTAGGCTAGAGGGTGATCCACTAGTAACTAGGTGGGAGGACTTCAAAACCCTCATCAAGTCCCAATTCTACCCTATCAAGTATGTATAGGACCAATGGATCCGGTGGCACTACTTCAGGTAGAATAAAGGGTAGAGTGTATAGGAGTACACCATCGAGTTCAGAAAGATGGACATCATGCTAGGTATCTCTCCCAAGAGCCCATATGTACTCATCAACTATCGGGGGGGTCTACATAGACACCTATGAAAGAAAGTGATGTTTTTCAAGACAATGACAGTGGATGAGGCATGTGTACAAGAATAGTATCTGGAAAACATAGGCCACAAGAAAGGGAAGCCAAGCAGTTCCAAGAAACAAGAGCACTTGGAAGCTTCCAAGGAGGGGAAGAAGAAGTAGAAAGGGGGGGAGGATAAGAAGATGAAAACCATTGCACATTAGTGCAAAGATCCCAACAACCATTGCAACCATTGCAATATTGATGGCTACACTTAGGAATATTGTTGGAAACTACATCAATGGTTGAACTCAAAGAACCGCAAGAAGGAAGTAAAGAAAAATAATATTTTAGCCACAAATTCAAGCAATCAAGGAGAAAGAAGCTCCAAAATGGATGAGAATATTGTATGCACATCAGTGCAGAAGGAGGTGAATATGAGTAGATTCCATCACCATGAAGAGAAGGATATGGCCAAGCTCTTCCACATAAATATCTGGGTCAAGAATACCGAGATAGACGTTATTTTCAACTCCGGTTCACAGGATAATCTCATAGAAATTGATCTGGTCGAGAATCTTGCATTGGAGGTTCACAGTCATCCTAGATCCTATCCATTGGCTTGGGTAAACAAGGATGCAAAGATAAAGGTAATAAACCAATGTAAGATTAAATTTGTTGTAAGTATTGATTTTATTGATGAAGTGGAATTGGATGTAGTACCCCTTGACATATGTGGGGTAGTGTTTGGAAGCCCCTACATGTATATGAGGGATGAAATCTTCATGCGAAGATCCAACCAATACTAACTGATCAAGGATGGGAAATCCTACATTATCAATGCACATAAAGGCAAGTCAAATATCTCATTGGTAAGTGCCAACTAAGCCAAGAAATTGATTAGTTCTGGTAATAAATATGTTTTACTTTTCTTAAGAGAAAATTAGACTATAGATGAGTTGTTAAGAGTAAAGGAATCATTGGAGGGGTGTACTTATTAAGGGCAGAAACATCAATTGTAGGATTTGCTACAAGCATAAAGAGGAGTGTTCCAGGAGGCTAAAGGGATACCACCCAAGAATCAAGAGGGAAGTGGAGCATGAAATAAAATTATTTCCAGACTCCCCATTGCCAAATATAGGGCTATATAGAAAGCCTCTTCTAGAAGAAAATTGATTGAAGAAATAGTTGCAACAATTGTTGGAGAGGGGTGTGATTTGACTAAGCACAACACCTTGTTGGCCACCTATCATAATTGTAACAAAGAAAGACATGACATGGAAAATGTGTATCGACTACAGAGCATTGAATAAGATTACACTAAAAAATTGGTACCATTTTTCCAGGATCGATAATCTGTTAGATTAGTTGCAGCACGCAAAATATTTCACCAAGTTGGATCTCAATTCAAGATACCACCAGGTACGTGTCAAGGAAGAAGACACCTGGAATACTTTCTTGAAGACAAGTCAGGTTTGTATGAATGGTTGGTTATGCCATTTGGTTTATGTAATGCACCAACTACATTTATGAGATTGATGAATGATGTATTATTCCCATATCTAGATTCATTTATTACAGTTTATTTGGATGATATACTATTTTATAGTGCTACCTAGGAGGAGCACATCTCACATCTCATGCAGGTGTTAGAGACTTTGAAGAAGCACCAGTTGATGGCTAACCTCAAGAAATGTGAGTTTTCCTAGCAGTATTTGGTGTATTTGGGGTCTGTGATCAGTGGAGGGGAGATCAAGATAGATCCCACAAAGATGGAGGCCATCATGTAATGGCCAATTCCTACAAACGTCACTGAAGTTAGGATTTTTATTGGGATAACACGGTACTTTCAAAAGTTCATAGCTTCATTTTCAGCAGTAGCTACATTACTTCATGCCATAACAATGAGTGGTAAGAGTTTCCAGTGGGGGAAGAATTGACAGAAGAATTTTGATGAGCTAAAAATAAAGATCAGTGAAGCACCAGTTCTTGCATTACCAAACTTGAAAAATCCTTTTGAAGTGGAGACAGATGCAAGTGTATATGCCATGGGAGCAATCTTGATGCAAGGAGGGAGGCATGGATGCTATCATGTATGCTATCATTATGAAATATTTCATGGGGCAGTTCTCAACTACCCTACCTATGATAATGAACTCTATTCCCTAGTTCAAGCTGTCAAGAAGTGGAAGTGTTATCTGATGGGTATGGAGACCATCATCCACACAAATCACCAACCCATCACCAACCGCTACAGTATTTGCAAGTCCAAAGTAAGTTACAACAAACCATGCATTACAAGTGGATGGGGTTTTTACAACAATTTCATCTAATCATCATGTATAAGAAGGGAAACACAAAAATTTTGGCAGACATTCTTTCAAGGCCACCCACATCCAAGATGACATCTTTGGGAACTCTGATGCACATGGATCCTTTTACCCATGATGCATACATAGATGGATACACAAAAGATGAGGACTTCAAGGAGGTAATTCAGTAGCTACAGGGCCAAACTCATATAGAAGAAGGTGATGACAAGGATGACTATCATTGCCATAATGGTTTACTCAACAAGATCAACAAGATCTATTTCCATAAAGGTGAACAAATGCATCTTATCATAAAGGATCACACCTCCAAGGTTGCAAGGAAAGTTTAGTGTGGGGAAGACAATTTCCAATTTACAGAGGTATGTGTATTGGCCTAGAATGAAAGAATATGTAGCAAGGTATATTAAAGGATGTATACTTTGTTGTACCAACAAGCCCAATAATAAGAAGCAAGTTTTATACCATCCCTTACTTATACCCATTGGACCTTGGGAAAGCATTTCCATGGATTTTTTGGGAGGTTTACCAACAACTAGGAAGGGACATGACTATATATTTTTGATAATTGACAGGTTCAACAAGATGTGTAGTGGCCTAATAATCGATCTAAGAAGAAAGTCACAAAACCCTATCCATGTTTTATGAGTATGTTCATAACAACCCTCAAGATCCAACATAGGAGAGATTTCCAAGACTGGAAGAGAAAGTTGTTGACATATCTCACAATATGTCCCTCCTCATGGAAACTCTAGCAAGCAAGTTTAGAAAAATTAGAGAGGCTAGAGGTTCTAACTTGGAGATTGGATCAGAAGGGAAATCAGGAGATAATGAAGATCCAAAAAAGGAGTCGTGAAAAGAACTCGAGAAAGAGTAGTCGAGTTCTAGTACCATAAACCCTTCACAACCTTTATTCAATATGGAAGAAAAAGAGGACATAACTCCATACCAAGGTAAGATCGATGCATTAAAAATGAATCATTGGTTGCAACAACTAGAAGTTTATTTCAACATTCACCATATAGATGAAGAACAAAAGATATCATTTGCTAGACTGAATTTGTAGGGCCATGCTTTAACCTGGAGGGAAATCCATACGAAAACACTTAGAATGGAGGGTGATCCGCCAATAAATAGGTGGGAGGAATTCAAAACCCTCATCAAGTCCCAATTCTACCAAGCTCTTCCACATAAATATTTAGGTTAAGAAGACCAAGATAGACTCTTTGTTCGACTCTGGTTCATAGGCCAATCTCATAGCATTGGATATGTTTAGGAAGATTGGATTGGAGGTTCATGATCATTCTAGCCCCTATCCATTGGGTTGAGTAAACAAGGATGCATAGATAAAGGTAACAATATAGTGTGAGATTAATTTTGTTGTAAGTGTTGATTTTATTGATGAAGTGGAATTGGACATAGTACCCCTTGATGTAATGTGGGGTGGTGTTTGGAAGCCCCTACATGTATATGAGGTATGCAATGTTCACACACAGAGCCAACCAATACCGAATAATAAAGGATGGGAAGTCCTACATCATCAACATGAATAAATCCAATTCAAAGATATTACTTGTAAGTGCCAACCAAGCCAAGAAATTGATTGGTTCTAGTAAGAAATATGTTTTACTTTTCTTAAGAGAAAATTAGACTAAGGATGAGTCGATAAGAGTAAAGGCATCCCTGGAGGGGTGTACTATCAGAAACATTAGTTGGAGGAATTTCTACATGCATATAAAGGCGTGTTCCATGAGTCTAAAGGGATACAACCCAAGAGGAAAGTGGAGCACAAAATACAGTTATTTCTAGAATCCCCATCGTTGAATATTGGGTTGTATAGACAATCTATTTTTGAAGAAAATGAAGTAAAGAAACAATCACAAAAACTATTGGAGCGAGGTATGATTCGACCAAGCACATCAACTTGTGGGTCACCTATCATAATTGTAACAAATAAGGATGGGTCTTGGTGAATGTGTATCAACTATAGAGCATTGAACAAGATTACACTCAAAAGTGGGTACCCTCTACCTATGATCAATGATTTGTTAGTTCAATTGCAACACACAAAATATTTCACCAAGTCAGATCTCAAATTAGGATACCAATAGGTATGTGTCAAGAAAGAAAATACCTGGAACACTGCCTTCAAGACAAGGAAAGGTTTGTATGAATGGTTGGTTATCCCATTTGGTTTATGTAATGTACCGACTACATTTATGAGATTGATGAATGATGTATTACGCCCATATCTAGATTCATTTTTTATAGTATATTTGGATGATATACTTGTTTATAGTGATATCTAGGAGGAGCACATCTCACATCTCATGGAGGTGTTAGAGACTCTAAAGAAGGACCAAATTCTATCTAACCTCAAGAAATGTGATTTTTCCCAACAATCTTTGATGTATTTGGGGTATGTGATCAGTGGAGGGGAGATCAAGATAGAACCCACAAATATGGATGCCACCATGAAATGGGCATTTCCTACAAATGTCACTGAAGTTATGAGTTTTATTGGGGCGACACGATACTTGCAGAATTTTATAGCTTCATTTTCAGCGGTAATTGCACCACTCCAAGCTATAACACCAAGTGGTAAGAGTTTCCAGTGGAGGAAGAATCAACATAAGGCTTTCGATGAGATGAAAAGAAACATAAGTAAAGCACAGTTCCTGCATTACCAAACTTGCAAAATCATTTTGAAGTGGAGATAGATTCAAGTGGATATGTCATGTGAGTAGTTTTGATGCAAGGATGAAGGCATGTATGTTATCATTTTGAAATATTTCATGGGGTAGTTCTCAACTAACCTACCTATGACAAGGAAATATATGTCGTGGTTCAAGATGTCAAGAAGTGGAAGCAGTCTCTGATGGGAAAGGAGACCATCATCCACACAAATCCCCAGTCGTTATAGTATTTGTATCCTAGAGTAAGCTACAACAAACCATGCATTACAAGTCGATGGGGTTTTTATAGTAGTTTCATCTAGTCATAAAGTATAAGAAGGGAAACACAAACAAGTTGGAAAACATGCTTTCAAGGCCACCCACATCCAAGATTACAACTTTGGGAACTTTGATGCACATGGAGCCTTTTACCCATGATGCATACAAAGAGGGATAAACAAAAGATGAGGACTTCAAGGAGGTGTTTCAGTAGCTACAGGGACAAACTCATATAGAATAAGGTGACAACAAGGCTGACTATCATTTCCAAAATGGTTTACTCTACAAGCTCGACAAGCTTTGTGTCCCTATAGGTGAACAAATGCATCTTATCAGAGAGGCTCACATCTCCAAGGTTACAGGACATTTTGGTGTGGGGAAGACATATGCCAATTTACAGAGGTATGTGTACTGGCACAGAATGAAAGAAGACACATAATGGTATATTAGAGGATGTATACTTTGTTGTACTATCAAGCTCAATAATAGGAAGCAAGGTTTATAACATCCCTTACTTGTACCTACTTGACCTTGGGAAAACATTTCCATGGTTTTTTGGGGAGGTTTACCAACAACCAAGAAGGGAAGTGACTATATATTTGTGGTAGTTGGCAGGTTCAAGAAGATGTGCATTCTCATTCCTTTTAAAAAGATCATCAAAGGAAAATAAGAAGCAAACATTTTCTTTGAATAGTTCTGGGTGCACTTTGGGATACCAAGGAGCATCATCTCATGCAAGGATACCAGATTTTTCTATGCATTTTGGACTGCATTGTGGGAGAAAATGGACACTAAGTTGAAGAGATATACAACATTCCATCCACATACAGATGGGAAGACAAAAATAGTCAATAGAAATTCGATGCAACTTTTAAGGGGTTACAATCAGAAGCATCCGAAGACCTGGGATGAAAATATGGTCTACATACAACACTCTTATAATAGAGAAGTCCAAACTTCTACTAGTAAGTCACGTTTTGAAACTTGCTTTGGATATTTTCCACCTTCACCTTTGGATTTTATATATGGACAACAAGGAGGAGTGAGAGAGAACCTTACAGGAGATGCATTGATAGTAGAAAAAATTGTTGAGAAGATTAGGCAAATCCATTTGCAAGTATGATGAGGCACTGAAAAATTCACAGTAAAAATACAAGGCCATACATTATCAACACAGAAACAAGAATTCATTCAAAGTGGGAGATAAAGTTTGGTTGCAATTGAACAAGGAGAGACTGTAGGGTCTTGGTAAAAAGATCAAGGATCTACGGTATGAGCCTTTAGAGATATTGGATAAGGTGGGAGATAATGTCTACAGACTTAGTCTACCTCCATACATGTATATTTACTCAATAGTGAATGTGGAGAATCTTAAAATCTACAAGCTTTCCATGTTGGATCAGGACGAGGATTAGGTCCTGCCTTCCATAGAGGACTTAACACCATATGCTCAAGTAGAGTTGGTAGAGGACACAATTTTGCAAAAGCGGTCCAGAACTACAAGATAGGGGTAGGATGACCTTTGGCAGATTGGGTTGAAAGGACAACTTCCAGGCAAAGCAAAGTGATAGTTCAAGAAGAAGGCAGAGGAGAAATTTCCTCACATCATTCAGTAAATATTTTGGGGACCAAAAGTCTCCCTATATGGGGAGGTATGATCCATATTGGACCATTATATTATTTTTCATTTATCTCGATGATTTATTGGTGAAAATATTAGAGGAATCAACTTGCAAATCCATTTTAGCAGTTGGTCCCAATTTGGAAATTTGGGTCCAAAAAACTGTTTGAAATCATTCAGATACATTTTGAGGCATAAAATGACACTTTTTATGGCCCAGACCTTAGCATTTAGCAAGTGTTTATGTTCTACAGACCGATACCTTTCCAATGGTGCAAGAATCGCCTCAATCGGAATTCGTATGTGAAAGTTATGCCTTTCGCAAGTTGACTTACTGTATTGATCACCATGGTGTGAGTGGATGTCATGTCATCCCCCATTACTTAAATGTGTGGGGCTTGCCATGTAGTGTATTTTATATAACATTCTAGAAGATCCAAAACCTTATCACAATTAAGGGTTGAGGAAATCAAAACCCTACCCCTAGATGGCTATTAGGCTATGTTAAATATTGGGCCACTAGGAGGAGAGGGGGTTCCATTCTTTAGCATTATATTTTGTTTGATAGTTTAGCAGAGCACCTAGAAGTAGTATTGTGAGAGAAAACATAGGAAGAGATATTTTGTAGTAGCCATACATTCCACAGTGTTAAAGACAACTCCACAAAGACTACCTCTTTCTTGGTATTTGCAATTGAAGAAAATAGAGCAGAGCAGCCTCACCTTCTAGCTAGGTTTTCTTCTGTATTGGGTTTCCTAGGTCATATATTGTGTTTATTTGTGGATGGTGTGTGAGTATTTATTTATGTTCTCTATTTTTCTCATTTCATCTATTTCATAATTTTAAGCTGAAAACCAGTAACTAAAAAAATTGAGATCTAAAGGAAATTAACCATCACAGTAAATATTTCAGTATTTTATTAAATATATTGTGACAAACTATCTAGTGGAATATCCATGGTAGTTTATAGATCACAAATAAATAAATTAACAATTCAAATTAGAGATATTTATAATTGTTTGCAATTATTCATGTTAAGAGATTGAATATTTTAGAATTTAATTCAACTAAATATAAAGGCAATAATGAGAAAATCATTGTAGAGAATAAGAGGTCCTACAACTGGTCTTAGTGGATATAATGGTTCATCTTAATATAATCCTCTCTCTCACATACACACAACATATTTTTGTGATGTATTTTTTTTGCACACTGTGTATTACCTTTAATGGTTTTTGTCAATGCTCCTTACACCTACAAAGCTAGTTTCTTGGTGAATTTCATGGCATATATGCAAGTTAATCTTATTTTTCTCTTGGCATTCAATCCTCCTTAGATATCAATGCTTGCGATTTGATTCAAGATGAGACTAAAAGGAAGAACCAAATAATGGGGAAATAAAAAAAAAAAAGTGGATGAAAAAGGTAGATAAATGTAGAAGGGATTAAAATTAGAAAAACGTCGAATAAAGACTTGAGCACAACCGAATTACAGAAGAGTAAAGAACCAAAGCTGTAGAAAATCAAATATAAAATCAAATATAAGAGGACTAGAAAGTAGAAGAGATAAGGAAAAATAATAGAACATAAGGAAATAAGGAGATGGAGATAGAGGATAGGAATTAGAGATGGTATGCTAGAGGATAGAATGAGAACATAACGATGAAATGAAATGAGAACATAGAATGAGAACATTTCGATGAGATGAAATGAAACATAAGTAAAGCACAGTTCCTGCATTACCAAACTTGCAAAATCATTTTGAAGTGGAGATAGATGCAAGTGGATATGCCATGTGACTAGTTTTGATGCAAGGATGAAGGCATGTATGTTATCATTTTGAAATATTTCATGGGGTGGTTCTCAACTACCCTACCTATGACAAGGAAATATATGTCGTGGTTCAAGATGTCAAGAAGCGGAAGCAGTCTCTGATGGGAAAGGAGACCATCATCCACACAAATCCCTAGTCGTTATAGTATTTGTATCCTAGAGTAAGCTACAACAAACCATGCATTACAAGTCGATGGGGTTTTTATAGTAGTTTCATCTAGTCATAAAGTATAAGAAGGGAAACACAAACAAGTTGGAAAACATGCTTTCATGGCCACCCACATCCAAGATTACGACTTTGGGAACTTTGATGCACATGGAGCCTTTTACCCATGATGCATACAAAGAGGGATAAACAAAAGATGAGGACTTCAAGGAGGTGTTTCAGTAGCTATAGGGACAAACTCATATAGAAGAAGGTGACAACAAGGCTGACTATCATTTCCAAAATGGTTTACTCTACAAGCTCAACAAGCTTTGTGTCCCTATAGGTGAACAAATGCATCTTATCAGAGAGGCTCACATCTCCAAGGTTACAGGACATTTTGGTGTGGGGAAGACATATGCCAATTTACAGAGGTATGTGTACTGGCACAGAATGAAAGAAGACACA
>ML799660.1:549179-565699 GCA_009831015.1 Picea engelmannii
GTATGATCGTAAGGCAATCTTCTACAGAACAAAGAATCAGTATCAATTCACTAAAGAAGGTCATGATTATGTGGTGCATGCTCATCATGTTAAAACAAGTAAAACACTTCAAACAATGGAACAGTTAACGAAGGCAGTGCAAGGAAGCAACAAACCAATAATTGTTTCAAATGAAGTAATAGATCTTAAGTAAGAACAAGACATGATTGTTGAGTGGAAAATCAATCATAAGTTGCTTCAAGATAAACTCATGCCATGCAAATACTTCAAGTATATCAGTTCATTTGCAGTCGTCTTTCTGATGTTATCATTAGCAATGTTTTCTGCATGAATGATAGTGGCTTCAGTAAAATGTAACAGGGTTGCAATGGCTAACAATATACTGTCAATTGTCATGATTGTGTTACAGTTGATATTGATGAGACAAGTGCACATGATAGAGTTCAGAGACAGAGGACAAGCCGGGTGGCCTATCCCGAGCTTGTTGACTGGTTAGTAAACTTTTGGGGACCAAAAGGTCTTTTTGTGGGGAGGTGTGATCTGAAATCAGATCCAGAAGCCTGATAGGGCTTGAAAAATGCTCAAAAATGAAAGTGCTCGGAATGCGACGAAACCTGTGTCATTGCGTCAGTCTCGTCTTCCTGATTCTGGTGGTATATTTACTTTGTCAAACAGAGTCCGTATGGAGAAGATATCGCGTTCTGTCTGAAAAGTCAAACAGGCAAAAAAGGGGATGACTGTACAGTCCGTACAGTCCATGTGTCATGTCCATACAGCTGATGTGGCAGGTCCGTATAGCTGATGTGGTGGGGCCAGAATGCAACACATGGCAGCATCAGAGGACGACACGTGGTAGCACCGGGATGCGACACATGGCAGGCAGATTCGATCGTACAGAGGTACAGTTGGACCAGAACTGAGGTGACATGTGTCACCACTAGAAGGGTGACACATGGCAGGGTGACGTCATCGGATGACGTGGCAGGATGACAGAGCGTACGGCAGAGCTGACGCGACAGGTGACAAGGCAATACGGCAGACTCAACGTGGCAAGTACGGGGTCCAATCAGATGCTGACACGTGTCAGGTTGTGGTTGGTTTTTAAGGCTCCACGTGGCCCAGTCACGGGCTGCCACGTGGCACCGTATGATTGGCTATTATGTTTGGTTTAAAAATATGGCTTGGCGTCGCCGGGGGTCAAACCCGCGACCTCCGGTGGGTGAAAGGACTTGGAAAGCTGGGCTAGCCGGCCCGCCGGCGGGTGGTTCTTGTTAACGGAATGGGCGAGAAACTATTTAAGTTTAAATGAAGGTTTGGCCGGCGGCAAAAAAGGGTCAGGGCTTGGCCCTAGCCCTCAGTGCGAATGCAAACACCACACGACCATACCATATATTCACAGGAGCACCAACCACCAAACGGAACGCGCGGGGGGGCAGTTGCCAACGGACATATGACCGTTCCAATAAATCGGGGGCCTAATACTATTTTGGCCACGGGTTTCAACAGTTAGCACACGGTCCTTTTGAAACGCCAAATGACCCGGGGCTGGAGCGGGGAATAGGGGCCAGCGCTATGGCGTGTGGCCATATGGCGCTCCATGTGACCTAGAAAAGGGGCGCGCGCCCAGGGTTCGGGGGCTGCGGCCCAATACTTTATTAAAAGTGGGTTTTATTGTAACAAATTTAGTTTTTTATTGTTAATATGCCTATTTTAATTGATTTTCTCCATTTTTGGGGGATATTGGGCATTTTTGGAGGCCAAATTCTTGGAGGAAGTTGGGGATGAGCAACCAACTCCAAGGCTATATAAACTAGGCCTGTTTGAGGCCAAGGACAGTCATTTAGAGTAGAGTTATGCTGAAGAAAAGCCAAGCCAAAGTCAGTTTGATGCAGGGAAGCCTTTGAGGAGGAGACGCTGTCGGATCGTTTCTGGGAGCTTGGAGCATCCGTTTTGCATGTCGTTTTCTTTGCAGGGTTCTAGAGATCTGGGAAAACAAGACCAGATTAGTCTTGTAGCCATTTGGCATTGCAGAGATGTAATTTTGAGCATTTGATCAGAAATAAAGAAGCCTCCCCCACAGAGAAAAGGCCCGGAGACGTAGGCAAAAGTTGTGTCGAACTCCGTTATCAACCTGCGTTTTTATGGTTTGTTGTTTATTATTCATTTCAGATCTGCATATGTGTATTTGACTATCATAATTCCTTTTCTTTCCTCATTCTTTCACTAAATTCTCAAAATGATTAATCAATACATGCAAGATTAAAACTCAACCATAGTCATTTAAAAGATCCTACGGATCATCAAGATATTGGATAAGGTGGGAGATAATGTCTACAGACTTAGTCTACCCCCATACATGTATATTTACTCAATAGTGAATGTGGAGAATCTTAATCTACAAGCTTTCCATGTTGGATTAGGAGGAGGATCAGGTCCTGCCTTCCATAGAGGAATTAACACCATATTCTCAAGTAGAGTTGGTAGAGGACACAATTTTGCAAAAGCGGTCCAGAACTACAAGATAGGGGTAGGATGACCTTTGGCAAATTGGGTTGAAAGGACAACTTCTAGGCAAAGCAAAGTGATAGTTCAAGCAGAAGGCAGAGGAGAAATTTCCTCACATCATTCAGTAAATATTTTGGGGACCAAAAGTCTCCCTAGATGGGGAGGTATGATCCATATTGGACCATTATATTATTTTTCATTTATCTCGATGATTTATTGGTGAAAATATTAGAGGAATCAACTTGCAAATCCATTTTAGCAGTTGGTCCCAATTTGGATATTTGGGTCCAAAAAACTGTTTGAAATCATTCAGATACATTTTGAGGCATAAAATGACACTTTTTATGGCCCAAACCTTAGTATTTATCAAGTGTCTATATTCTACAGACCGAGACCTTTCCAATGGTGCAAGAATCGCCTCAATCAGAGTTTGTATGTGAAAGTTATGTCTTCCGCAAGTTGACTTACCGTATTGATCACCATGGTGTGAGTGGATGTCATGTCATCCCCCATTACTTAAATGTGTGGGGCTAGCCATGTAGTGTATTTTATATAACATTCTAGAAGATCCAAAACCTTATCACAATTAAGGGTTGAGGAAGTCAAAACCCTACCCCTAGATGGCTATCAGGCTATGTTAAATACTGGGCCACTAGGAGGAGAGGGGGTTCCATTCTTTAGCATTATATTTTGTTCGATAGTTTAGCAGAGCACCTAGAAGTAGTATTGTGAGAGAAAAACATAGGAAGAGATATTTTGTAGTAGCCATACATGCCACAGTGTTAAAGACAACTCCATAAAGACTACCTCTTTCTTCGTATTTGCAGTTGAAGAAAAGAGAGCAGAGCGGCCTCACCTTCTAGCTATGTTTTCTCCTGTATTGGGTTTCCTAGATCATATATTGTGTTTATTTGTGGATGGTGTGTGAGTATTTATTTATGTTATCTATTTTTCTCATTTCATCTATTTCATAATTTTAAGCAGAAAACCAATAACTAAAAAATTTGAGATCTAAAGGAAATTAACCATCGCAGTAAATATTTCAGTATTTTATTAAATATATTGTGACAAACTATCTAGTGGAATATCCATGGTACTTTACAGATCACAAATAAATAAATTAACAATTCAAATTAGAGATATTTATAATTGTTTGCAATTATTCATGTTAAGAGATTGAATATTTTAGAATTTAATTCAACTAAATAAAAAGGCAATAATGAGAGAATCATTGTAGAGAATAAGAGGTCCTACAACTGGTCTTAGTGGATATAATGGTTCATCTTAATATAATCCTCTCTCTCTCACATACACACAACATATTTTTGTGGTGTATTTTTTTTTGCACATTGTGTATTACCTTTAATGGTTTTTGTCAATGCTCCTTACACCTACAAAGCTAGTTTCTTCGTGAATTTCATGGCATATATGCAAGTTAATCTTATTTTTCTCTTGACATTCAATCCTCCTTAGATATCAATGCCTGCGATTTGATTCAAGATGAGACTAAAAGGAAGAACCAAATAATGGGGAAATAAAAAAAAAAGTGGATTAAAAAGCTAGATAAATGTAGAAGGGATTAAAATTAGAAAAACGTCGAATAAAGACTTGAGCACAACCGAATTACTGAAGAGTAAAGCACCAAAGCTGTAGAAAATCAAATATAAAATCAAATATAACAGGACTAGAAAGTAGAAGAGATAAGGAAAAATAATAGAACATAAGGAAATAAGGAGATGGAGATAGAGGATAGAAATTAGAGATGGTATGCTAGAGGATAGAATGAGAACATAACGAGGAAGGATATTGAAGTTTGAATGAAAAAATGAAGACACTAAAGGTCAATGAATGAAAGAGAGCAATAAATTATGAGTTTGCATGACAAAGAAAACTAGGGTATGGGTGAAATTTCRTACAAAAATGATCGAATAACTCAAGAATTTGAAGACTTTTTTTAAGGATAGAGATAAATATTAGACATAGAAACGTAGTGTGAGGAAAACCAAGCATTGTGGGTTTGACAAGTGTTCTATAGTCTTTTAGTCCAATGATTAATTGTGGCTTAGTCTTTATGGAATAGACATTAATTGTAAACCCAACTCATTCATGAGCTTTTCAATAAAAATAGTTAGGGGTTAAGGTTTACACATTTGTATATGAAGACATTAAGTGGACATGTAAAATTTGTGGTTGTTACTAAAAAGTTGTGCTCATGTTGTGTTGAGCAGATAGCTAGGACATGGGATAGGGACATGTCTTGTTGCGTTGTAATCATGAAAAATAAAGACATATTGCTTTGTGATTGCTTCAAAGTGGGTTGTTTGTCATGTACTCTAGTTTCTCACCATATTTTGGTGCACAATGTGTGTGATTGTTCACTAATATTGTTTATTATTTTTTTATGGTAGATAAAATAATAATGGTGATGGATATGATGATTTTCATTGAGTTATTGTTTATTTCTTAATATATTTGCTACATATGTCTAGTGTACAATATTAATGCTTATTTCTCTTCATGTATTAGTTGTTAATGAGTTGTATAAGGCACAAAATGTAAATTTGGGCATTTAGTGTCCAACATGCACTAAATGGACGTTTACTGAAGAATTTGTCTAAATATGGACACATAGATTTAGTTCTCGTGTCAGAGGTGCAAAATTGCATAGTCATTAATGAGGGATGCACACTATAGTGGGTAGCTTCAACACAAATCGAAGTGGCAAGTCGATGTTGTGCCATAAAAGCACTAAATTATATTTTAGTTATGCAATTTTGTTGTTGCAACGTGGTCACATAGTTTCAAAGTTTGAACGTACTATTACATGTTGTACTACCTTAGCATGTGCACTTTGATGCAGAAAACAAATCAAAACACATGCACACTAATATGAATGGACAACTTAACAAAATGTCACACAAAAAAGACTACCAATCACAATGATTTTTGTCTTCCTCTTATTTGTTCCTTCATTTTCCTAATTTTTTTATAATTATGTAAATTAGAGAATGTAGATAGATGAGGAATGAATCAATTCATACTCTCTTAATCAGATTATTTATGAATTGCCATAAGTTTGAAAATAGGGAAATGGGTTGATAGTTGGTTTATTCTATGTCATTGTAAAGCTTCATGTTAATCATATTTGAGTTGTACAAATTTACTTTATTAATAAAAATCCAATTTGAGTTTGTTTTTCAACTCTTTATTATGTTAATGTATGTTAATTGTATGCATTCATTTATATTTTAGTTAGCTACTTAGTGTGTTGGGCCGTAAAATAATAAAGACTATATATAATGACTTGAGTTCATTATGGCTTGTGGTCATAGTTGCAATAATTTCTCTAGTGTACACTTATTTGGATCGATTAGATATTAAATGTCCTCTCTACTCATATATGAAAATGAACACATAGTTATACATACAATTGAGGATAGGATCAAAGGACATTAAAATACATTGATTTACTATGACTTAAAATATGTAGAGATATAAAAAGTTGTCTCAAAATGCATAGAAGTTTGAGTTAACTAATTGAAATGTCCATGTGTGTTCCTAATGTTTGTCTATCATCCTTATCTATTGGACAAGTTATTTTATGAAACCTTGAAGTGACAGGGAAGGCAAGCAAAACTTTGAAAATGTCATGGTTTTCGCTTAAACCCTACATGTCACTTTAAGGTTCTATGTATAAAACCTATCAAGTGGATAATGATCACTAAGTCAATTGGAGGTGTGTGAGTACCAAGTAAAATGACTCTTGTAAACACTACACCATGGAATAATTGGGGTAGTTAGAGTAGGGGGAACTTTGAAAATTTCTTGGTTGTCATCTACCTTAGGTCACATCACTTCAAAGTTTCAAGCAAAAAGTTTGTCAAATGAATAATGTTTTGCAAGTTGGTTAGAGGCACGTGAATACCAAGTCAAATGACTTTTGTACCCACTATGTTAAGTAACACAACAAATGATATTCATCTGGCATGCTACTAATCATTGGTGGTGTTCTCTCTTATTTCTATCTGTTGGATGGTAGATATTGTAGTATCTAACGGTTAGTGATGTGCTCCTCTTTGTCTTGTCCATTGGATGATGGATAGTGTGATATCCAACAATAAAAAAAAAAGATACACTACTAATAATTAATAAAATTATAAATAAATATTTTATATCTGTAATTAAGTAAACAAATATACTTATCACTTTAAAACACTTCAAAATTCTAATCAAATATGTTATACCTAGTCACACTATAATTCTATATATATATTATACTTAGTCACACTATAATTCTAAAAAAAAATATGTTGTACTTGTCACTAGACAAATATACTTGTCACTTTAAAACTTTAGACAAATCTATACTTATCACTTTAAAGTTTTAGACAAATATATACTTATCACTCTAAAGTTTTAGACAAATTCTGGAGTAAATGTACTTCTCACTACTTTAAAGTTTGAGACAAATGTGTACTTATCACTGTAAAGGTCTAGAGTGAAGGTACTTCTCGCTTTAAAGTTGTAGAGAAATGTGGACAAACCTGTCCTCGTTTGAGATAAGCTTTTAATGTGGGATTTGAGAGGGAACTGCTGCTTGGTCCACCTGTAAACTCTGAAACTCTTTGATGATGGATTTCTTTGTTGTCTGATATCATGAATACATTTGAAAATTTATAGCAGTCAACTGTAGTGGCGTTTTCTTTCTTGTCTGGTCTCATAAATAAATTTGAAATTTTGCAGCAGTGGAGTGGCGTCATGGATGACGCCTTCATGGTGTCACAAGCAGTCAACTAATTTTGACAATAGTTACTCTTTGTCATGGCAGTTAGTATAGTTATCACTCTTCTCACAGATTTTTATTAAGAAAAAAGGTTGCATTATAGCTATAGCAAAATTACATTAAAAAAAATCTGCGTTATCAAGTTTTAATCAAAATTCTGAAGAAAAAAATTTCTGCTCAAGAGGAATAAGGCACACCAAGAAATTCTTCTCCAACTTGATGTTGATGATGTGCAGCTACAGGTTAAGCTCCTGGATCACAAGGTCAATTTGTTAGTTGAGAAATCCATCGCACTGGACTTCTCCAACTTAGACTATCCTCAAGCCCAGGTTCAAATGGTTGACGAACACCCTCCTCTGGTTTAACTTCATATATGACAGATTTGATTTCTTTTTTGCTTTTCATTTTCAAAGATCAGTGAGCAACAACCCTGCCTCATTCTACTTATCAGAGTCCTAGGCAGTTATCTCTCAGACTTTACTCTACTAATTTTAATTTTGAATGTTTTCTAGTATGTGGTTTTAAGCTACAATGGTCCTTCAAACCTCAAAATCTTGATAAATTACTTTTTTGTTGTTGGTCTCGTTTCCCTTAAGATAGACCAACAACAAGAACCGTGTACAACTTTTCTTTCAATTAATACAAAGTAACAAGATAGTTTACAACAAAAAAAATAGATCTTGGTGGTGTAAATTCTAAAAAAAAAAAAAAAAAGATTCAGTGTTAAATTACTTTAAAAAACATACAAGCTTAGCAAAAGGCATGTCAACTAGCCTCTTCATCTTATGCTACTTTGGCTAAGTCCGAATCTACTTTGGCGATTTCTGCATTCTCCTAGAGTTGGTGAACTGTTTCATCTTCCCTCAACACCCAACAGTTAGAAATGATATATTGCACCTAATTAGATGCACTAGACTATTCTCCTTTTGACAAGTTTATAACCATGGTGCAGAGCATGTTATAGTCTGCTTCCAACACTGATATTTGTCTCTTTAACTAAATTAAGGTTCTCATTATTGTGGAAATTTGTGAAGTAACACGATGATCATGCTCTTGAATCCTTCTTGTAGCTATCAAAATAGAACTTGTGTTCCCCTTGATTTCCTCCTCATGACTTCTCAGTGCTCTCCTGATCTCATGCAATTCTCTATAATTCATTTGGACACAAATGCCTTGCAAGACAAACTGCAAATTTGAAATTCCAATAGAACCTGTCCTTGTTTCTTTTGAGATCTATGAAACCCAGTATAGAATCCGAAGGCGCCTGGAACTATCAAACCAAACAATGCCCAAGGAAAGAAAACCATGCAAGGGATAACACAAGAAGAAACCACTCCCTCAAAAAATCTAGAGAAAACAAATCTTATAGGAAGTAGAGCCTTTTGATACCAAAAGGCCTCTACCCCCATTGAGACCAAAGCCGAAGTCCAAGCGAAAAACACCTAGAAGAAAGGAAAAATACTAAAAGAGTCCAAGAACAACAAAAACTTGGAAAAGATCCCCAATGAGGACATCAACCTAGAAAGAATCCTCTAAGCAGAAAAGAACATCAACCCTAGGCACACGACCATTGTTTGAAGGAGTAAAAGAAAGAGGAGTCAGCTTACCAGAGCTCCCAAGAAGGAATTGTACCATGCAAACAAGCCACTTTGGATAACCAATACTCTATGGTTTGGAGATTAGGCCCACGCTCTTGCACCTCCACACCAAAAAACCACCAATCTTCGCCATTATCCCACAATATTGTGGTGATAATCCTCCTGCGAGTTCAAAAGCATGCAAGAGTGAGTGTTGTTGTTTGTGATTCAAAGAGATTAGTCTCTCCGCACTACATACTCCACTATGCAACGAGCTTTCCCAACTCAATGACATGTGCTTACTTAAATTGATGCAACGTGTTTTGATATTCATGTTGGATTAGGACATTGGTTGATTATTAAGATTTCCATTAACCATAAGTCCTCCATTTTTAACAAAATGACTTGATTATCCCAATTATTTGAAAGTGCATTATGTTCACGAAATACATGGAAAAGCTTAACCTCAAATAGTTTTCTAATTTCTTGGTCTATTTGTTCCAATGTTGATGCCAAAATAGTGTTGCTTGGAATGGTATTCAAGACCAAATACCTAAAAACATTTTTTTGAATTTCCTATCATATATAATCTTTAGATGTCAATGCTTATCGAAATGTTTAAACATTTCAACATAGCATAGACTTCAACCTAGTTATTTGTTGACATACCCATGCTCCAAACATATATAGATTAAGTGTTTCCTCGAAGGCTCAAAATAAACCCTCCCTTGTTCTTCCAAGGCTCAAAATAAACCCTTCGTGTTATACGATCTTAATGTTATACATGAATAATCCCCTGGATGGGGTGCCACGAAGCCACCAGAGGACACGCAGGCAGCTGTCGGGACGTAGTATTAATGCATCAACCGGCGAGCCTACCCTTCGCCATTAATTCACCATGGCTCACAACAGCCACCACCTCATGACGAGCCTCCTCGCGCGAGGGAAATATACCAGCCTCCAGCACACCCAGCACTCAGCCTTAATGGCTTTGGCGGTCGCGGTAGCCTTATGCACTATCACAGTGATGAATTGCGCAGAGACGCATTGGTTCCTCGCAGTGTTCACTCCACCAGTGCATCTGCAGCATACTCCATCGGAGCAGAGAATCAGGGCCCTGCTGAAGCTCTGGAGAAGAGAAGTCAGTCAACCAGGAACCCTGGTCCCCTCCAAGGTCTCCATCATGCCAAGGATAAGCGGGAAATTGCGCAAAGGTGCCGCCTGGTACATGGCTAAGTCTTGGCGCCAGCGACAGAGGAAGTTTGAACGGGCACTAGCCATAGCATCCACTCGACGCAGAAGAAGACCACGCACACCTCCCATGGCGTATGTAGAGGAAATCACTTGGGAGGAAGCCATGTAGAGCCACCCCACCATTGAATTCGGAAAGGAGGACAAGCCTCCGCTTGGGGTCACCCCACAGAACTTCAACGCAAACAGCTCGGAGGACTTCTTCCCCACCTATTTCGTGGAAGAGGAGACCCCTCTCGATGCCACCACAGGGACGGTGACGCTACCGGAGCATTTGACCAAAGAAGCGACGGACTCCGAGCACCAGGCTTCCGGCGTCATCGGCGGGCTGGAACATCCATCCTTCTCCGAATTATGGCACCTTCCACTCATCTTTGAGCTCAGAAGTCTAATGGACGACCAAGTTTTTTGCCTCGCCAGGATAGACCAAAGGCTGGATATGCTCTTTGCAGCCCACTCCAAGAATCTTCCACAGCGGCAATGTCCGACGTGCGCGCAGACGTACTCACTTTCAGCAGGCTGGCGACAGCAGAGGAGCGAGAGGAAGCGCACGGGTAAAAAGGTTAAATGATGCTTTCGGTTAGGGGTACTTCTGTTAGCTCTAGTTCAATTAGCTTGCTCAATTCATTTACATCTAGCTATGGCATACTTTTTGAAACTTATAAGTTTGATAGCCCTGGTTTCCTACGGGCAGGGCAAATCTATGTCTATTTTGATAACAGAATAACACTTGGCTTAGGGTGTCCAACTGTCCCGGTTTCCTGCATAGGCGGGATAGCTGGCATCACCAACAATTACTGTATGATGTTTATGTTAATATAATAGGATCCACCTTTTTATTTAAAAAAAGAAAAAAAAAAATGTTATACATGAATAATTTATTATCATCTATTTAAAATCAAGCTTAAGTGATGGTCATGACAATGTTGGGAGGGAAGTCAATGTAGAATCACGGTTTTGAGTTAAATGATTGTCATGACAATGTTGGGAGAGAAGTCAATGTAGAATAACATTTTTGAGTTAAATTTTCATTAATTAAATGTTTTTTATTTTTTTTAATTATATAAAATTTAAAATGATATAAAAATATAAATAATTAATGTATATAATAAAAATAATAATTAAAAAAATTGTAATATAATAAACAAAATAAAATATAAAATAAAATAAATGAATAAATAGATAACATTATCACAAATAAAAAAAAGAAACTGGAATTAAAGATAATAAAAAATAATAATAAAATTGAATTTAATAATGAATAATAATTATGTAAATAAAATTGAATTTTTTACAAATTTAATTATTTGGGAAAAAATCTAAATATTATATTGTTAATATTTTAAATAAATGTGTTTTTTAGGTGTAGGATAGTGGGTGACTGAGTGTGTTGGGGGACAAAAAATCCAACCATATTAAGAGTTGGTGTGACTTAAGGGGTGCAAAGTGATTTTGAAAATTTAAATGCCCCTGAGTCCCAATTTCTCACCCACAAACTAGTCTCAAGTCAAAAACAAACTAACAAACAAAAAATATATATTTTAAATAAATATTAATAAAAATTACAAAATTTTTATAAAAATTATCATATAAATATACTATTATTTTTAAACAACGTTTTCAATAATATAAACAACATTGTGCTATATATAAAAATAAATACATAAATATAATTGATATAATCCATAATTGAACTACCAAATTTGTTATTGTTTCACATTTAATCACATTAAATTGTTTTTTTTTTTTTTAAGTTTTGTGAAGTTTTTTTATTTATAATTTTTCCTAGTATTTTTTTTTTCTTTTAAACTTTTTTTATTTTATATATATATATATAATTTTAAAGTAAGATTTTTTATTTTTTTATATATATTTTTATTAATTAAAAAAATAATTTTAAATAATTTTTAATTAAATCTTTAAAAAAAAATTATTTATTAATTTTTCATTAATAAAAAAATTAATAAACCTATTACACACTTGATATTCCAACAACATTATTTCTCCAACAAACAAACAAATATAAAACAACTAAAACTAATGAAAAAAAGGCCAACATCTTATATTCACAAAAAAACAATTCTCGAAGCCAACATCTTAGATTCACCCCCCTAAAAAAAAAAACAATTCTTCTTAACACATGCTTAAGATTCACATGTCTAACAATAAATCAAACTTATAAACAATTCTTTGTGTGGTTGCTACTAATGGGTTGTGCTTAGGTCACAACTCGGACATGGGATAGGGACATGTCTCATCGCATTGCAATCATGAAAAATAAAATAAACTCTAGCTTCCCATTATATGTGGTGCACATTGTGTGATCGTTCACTACCATTTTTAATTATTCGTTATGGTTGAACATAATAATGATAATGGATATGATGGTTATTGTTTCTTTGTTAACATATTATGTATATTTTCATGTATTAGTTTTCAATGAGTTATATAGGTTATAAATTTAAATTTGAGCAGTGTTTAATATGTACTAAACATGAATTTATCGAAATATAGTTTTATTAAAAAAATTGTTTAAATATAGAGACATACATTTAGTGGTTGTGTTAGAGGTGAAAAATTGCATAATTATTGGTACAGGATACACACTATTGTGGGTAACTTCAACACAAATTGAAGTGACAAGTCTGTGTTGTGTCATAGAAACACTAAATTAAATTTTACTTACATAGTTTTGTTGTTGTGACTCGGTCACATAGTTTCAAAGTTTGGTTGCACCAATACTTTGTGATACTTTTTTAATTAAATTATTTATACATCACCATAAGTTTGAAAATAAGGCAATGGGTTGATAGTTGGTTTATTCTGTATTATTATAAAGCTTCATGTTAATCATATTTGAGTCAAGTACAAATTTACTTTATTAATAAAAATCCAATTTGAGTTTGTTTTTTTGACTCTTTATTATGTTAATGTATGTTAATTGTATGCATTCATTTATGTTTGAGTTAGCTACTTAGTTTGTTGAGCTATAAAATAATAAGGACTATATACAATAATTTGAGTTCATTGTGGCTTGTGGTCATGGTTGCAATATTTTTTCTAGTGTATATTGGAATGATTAGATATTAAATGTCCTCTCTACTCATATATGAAAATGAACACATATTTATACATACAATTGAAGATCAAAGGGCATTAAAAATACATTGATTTACTATGGCTTAAAATATGTAGAGATGTAAAAAGTTGTCTCAAAATGCATAGAAGTTTGATTTAACTAATTGAAATGTTCATGTGTGTTCCTAATGTTTGTTTACCATCCTTATCTATTGGACAATTTTTTTTTAGAAAACCTTGAAGTGATAGGGAAGCCAAGCAAAACTTTGAAAATGTCATGGTTTCCACTTAAACCCTGCATGTCACTTTAAGGTTTCATGTATAAAACCTATCAAGTGGATAATGATCACTAAGTCAATTGGAGGTGTGTGAGTACCAAAGTAAAATGACTCTTGTAAACACTACGCCATGGAATAATTGGGGCAGTTAGAGTAGGGGGAACTTTGAAAATTTCTTGGTTTCAAGCAGAAAGTTTGCCAAATGAATATTGTTTAAGTTGGTTGAAGGCATGTGAGTACCAAGTCAAATGACTTTTGTACCCACTATGCTAAATAAGACAACAAGTGATCTTCACCTTGAAAGCATGTAAGTACCAAGTCAAATGACTTTTGTACCCACTATGCTAAATAAGACAACAAGTGATCTTCACGTGACATGCTACTAATCATTAATGATGTACTCTCTTTTTTCTGTCCGTTGGATGATAGATATTGTAATATCTAACGGTTAGTGGTGTGCTCTTTTCAACATGTCCATAAAATAATAAATAATATAATATTCAACCAATAAAAAATGAAAATACACTACCAATAATTAGTAAAATTATAAACAAATATTTTATACTTATCACTAGAAAAATATACATATACTTACAAATACACATATACTTGTCACTTTAAAACAGTTCAAAATTCTGAACAAATATTTTATACTTAGTCACACTAAAATTCAAAAAAAAAAAATTGTAATGGTGACTAGACAAATATACTTGTCAATCTATACTTATCACTTCAAAGTTTTAGACAAATATATACTTTTTCCAGAGAAGACAAATATATACTTATCACTTTAAAGTTTTAGTCAAATATATACTTATCACTCTAAAGTTTTAGACAAATTCTGGAGTCAATGTACTTCTCACTCTAAAGGTCAGGAGTGAACGTAATTCTCACTTTTCTTCTCACTTTAAAGTTTTAGAGAAATGTGGACAAACCTGTCCTTGTTTGAGAGAAGTATAATATTTACTTTGAGAATTCAATGTGGGATTTTAGAGGGAACTGCTGCTTGGTCCACCTGTAAACTCTGAAACTCTTTGATGGTGGATTTCTTTCTTGTCTGATCTGATGAATACATTTGAAAATTTATACAGTCAACTGCATAAATTTCTTTCTTGTCTGGTCTCATAAATAAATTTGAAATTTTGCAGGAGTGGAGTGGCGTCATGGATGACGCCTTCATGGTGTCACAAGCAGTCAACTAAATTTGACGTCATGGCAGTTAGTATACTTATCACTCTTCTCACAGATTTATGAGCTCATTTGTCTCACAAATTTTTATTAAGAAAAAAGGTTGTATTATAGCTAACAGCAAAATTACAAAAAAAATAAAAAATATGTGTTATCAAGTTTTAATCAAAATTCTGAAGAAAGACATTCTATTATTTTATAGTTATAGTTATATAATGCCAAAAACAATTGTTTCCAATAGATCTTGGTGGTGTCCCCTGGATCGGGTGTTTGAGACGCCATTAGATAGGTTGGCCGCCTCCAAGAAGACTGCCAACTTGCCTTCCACGTGCCCATTCGCGTGTGGTGGGCGCAATTGAAGGTTGGTTTCAAGGGTCTCTTCGAAACCTGAGGATGTTGTTGTAGATTACCAAGTTCATACTCCACGGGAGATAATTGACTTAGTTGAAGTGGATGTCAGGGTTCTTCGACGTTTCAACTATGATGAGGAAGTCAATGCAAATATTTGTCCATGGATACTACACATGGGTCATTATAGGCTTGAGAATCTAAATATTATCATACTGTTGATCTACACTGGCATATGAAGATGTTGATCGACAAATTTCTTCTCGAGAGGAACAAGGCACACCAAGAAATTCTCCTCCAACTTGATGGTGTGCATCTGCAGATTAAGCTCCTAGATCACAAGGTCAATTTGTTAGTTGAGAAATCCATCGCACTGGACTTCTCCAACTTAGACTATCCTCAAGCCCAGGTTCAAAAGGCTGACGAACACCCTCCTCTGGTTTAACTTCATATATGCCAGATTTGATTTCTTTTTTGCTTCTCATTTTTAGAGGTCAGTGAGAAACAACCCCGCCTCATTCTACTTATCAGAGTCCTAGGCAGTTATCTTTCATACTTAGTCTACCAGTTTTAATTTTGAATGTTTTCTAGTATGTGGTTTTAAGCTACAATGGTCCTTCAAACCTATGAAACTTGATAAATTACTTTTGTTGTTGTTGTTCTGGTTTCCCCCGTGGCAGACCAGCAGTAAGAACCTTGTACATCTTTTCTTTCAATTAATACAAAGTAGCAGGATAGTTTACAACAAAAAAATAGATCTTGGTGGGGTAAATTCTACAAAAAAAGCTTCGATATTTAACTACTTTAAAAAACATACAAGCTTAGCAAAAAGGCATGTCAACTAACCTCTTCATCTTATGCTACTTTGGCCAAGTCTGAATCCACTTTGACAATTTATGCATTCTCCTAGAGTTGGTGAATTGTTTCATCTTCCCTCAACACCCCACAAATAGAATTGATATATTTCACCTAATTAGATGCACTAGACTATTCTCTTTTGGACAAGTTTATAACCATGGCGCAGAGCATGTTATTGTCTGCTTCCAACACTAAGTTTTGTCTCTTTAGCTAAATTAAGGTTCTCATTATTGTGGAAATTTGTGAAGTAACATGATGATCATGCTCTTGAATTCTTCTTGTAGCTATCAAAATAGAATTTGTGTTCCCCTAGATTGCCTCCTCATGACTTCTCAACACCCGCCTAATCTCCTGCAACTCTCTATAATTCATTTGGACACCAATGCCTTGCAAGACAAACTACAAATTTGAAATTCCAATAGAACTTGTCCTTGTTTCTTTTGAGATCTATGAAACACAATATAGATTCTGAAGGCATCTGGAACAATCAAACCAAGCAATGCCCAAAGAAAGAAAACCATGCAAGGGATACCACAAGAAAATAGGAAGAGAAGAAACCACTCCCTCAAAAAATCTAGAGAAAACAAATCTTATAGGAAGTAGATCCTTTTGATACCAAAAGGCCTCTACCCCATCGAGACCAAATCCATAGTC
>ML799661.1:0-47687 GCA_009831015.1 Picea engelmannii
TATCCAGTCTCTACTACATCCCAAACATCAACACCCAAGGCCATTAAGTATGTTCTCATTCTAATCTTCCAGAAGGAAAAATTTGTTCCATCAAACAGAGGAGGCTTAGAAGCTGAAGTTCCTTCATGACTTGTCATGTTTAATCTTACAGATCTACCTTTAAATAAAAGGAACCGGCTCTGATACCAATTGTTGGAAATACTAAAACAACTGAGAGGGGGGGGTGAATCAGTTGTATGTGAGATTAAACAATTTTATACTTATTAAACATTGTTAATCTCTCTTCATGTGGTCATCAACAATATACAGCATATGGACAATAAAGGTAAAGACCATTAGTCATGCATAAAGTACACACAGAGACAGATTTTCACGAGGAAACCCATAAAGGGAAAAAACCTCTTCTTCTTCGAAATGATAGGCAGTCTTTTTCAGTTCTGTACATCATTTACAATTGAGCACCAACTCAATGTGAGGCTGCTACCTCTGTTTTACAGGCTGCAACTTGTTTGAGAGCACCAACTCTCTGGTTTCTCTAGCACCCACTAGAAGGAAGCACCAACTCCCTGAATGTTCCAGCACCAACTGGATGGAAGCACCAACTTCCTGAAAGCTCCAGCACCAACTGGATGGAAGCACCAACTTCCAGTTACACAGGCTCCAACCTGTATAACAGAGAACACTTATTCTCCCTAGCACCACCCTGCCACCCTAGTTTCTCTGGTTGCAACCAGATGGAAGCAACAACTTCCTGTGTTCAAGATTCCACTTGAACCTCTGAGGACAACAGTCCTCCCGAGCACCTCCCAACCTCCCTAAAATATTAAATAATGAATACACAGACAACTTATGCAGATACATCACTTATTACCATTTTTACTCTGTTTTGTAAATCTGATCTTCAACAAATTGTTCTGCAATTATTCTTCCTCAACAGGTCAGCTCTGCATCACTTTCTTCTGTCATTCTGCTCTGCTTTTGTTCTGTTTGTCCTTCTACTCTGCATTTCATCTCGCTCTGTGCATTTTCTTCATTTCTTTCTATGCCTCTACTCTCTTTCTTTTTCTTACTGTTTACTGATTTTTCCTTCAGAACAACCACACTATTCAGTCTCACTCATTTTCTTTTATACACGCTTCCTTGACGATTCCACTTCCCCTTCCAATAGGTAATACAAGGACATCTGTCTTGGAACCTGAAATGCTAACCGATTTGTCATCATCAGTCTGTTTCTCTTAACTGATTCATAACTGAAGCGTTAATGTGTGAGGAAGAACAACAACCCTTCGATCAATACTTGACCCAACGGTCCATATCTAATCGGGATTTCACTCATCGCGATTTCGACATTTGCGATGTCAAAATTCACAAGTCCTCCGGACTCGCGATTCTCCGATTTCCGATGGCTCCTTTCATATGCTAGCCCTCCTCAGCTTAGCTCCTGGTCAACGTGACCATCACTCTGTGACCACATCCTTATCTCTGACAACTGGCCTCCACTATGCCACCGTCCTCCTTCGTTGTTGTGCTGACATCTGGCCCCCACTCATCGAGGTTTTCGTGGATCGCGATTCTGACTTGCACGAAACTCTTGTCAATGGGATCCCCGATTTACCGATGAACAAAATGTCGATGGCGCCTTGATCTTCGACACATGTCCCTCAGATGGACGGTCCGGATCCCTTCGGGATTTCGAGACTTTCGATATCAAGTGACTTTGTTATTTCAAAGTCCCGATCGTCGATGCCTCTGCTGACGTCACACGTGGTTTGACACGTGTTAGATCCTGCCACATGTCACTCTGATTCGTGACTTACATGTGCCTGAAGTGTTGAATCTGCCTGATACCTGTCATTCCCTGGTTGTGCCACGTGTCTCTTGCTGAGGTGGTCTGCTTTCGTGAGTTGGATCAACGGTTCAGATGCAATCTTGGCTAAATGGCTACGATTGAATCGCAATATCGCGTTTCTCGATTTCAGAGTTGATGTCAAGAGATTTTGGCATTACAAAGTCCCGATCCCCGATACTCCGATACGAGCTGTGATCAATGGTCCAGAGCACTTCTTATCCAACGGCTATGATTACATCGCGAAATTGCATATCACGATTTCGGGGTTTTCGTTGTCATTGTTCACGAGACTCGTGAAACTCCGATTCCCGATTCTCTGATGAGAAAAATCAACGGTCCATCTCTCAAGCTTGCTTTAACGGCTGCGATCAAATAGTGAAATCGCATATCATGATTTCAAGGTTTTTGTTGTCGAGTGAATTGGACATTTCAAAGTCCCGATCCCCGATGACTTATCTCCCTCGCAGCTTCTGTAGATCTGACGGGTATTAGCTTCCGATTGAACCGTGATCTTGTTGCAATCTGACTGATACAAATCCATCAATGTCAACAACCATTCGTTGTCTGCAAACTTTCCATCAATGACAACAACCATCAACACGCATTCGTTGCTTGTTCAATATTTTCCAACAATGTAACCTTGGTATCCCCTTCTTATGTAGTAAATCCATTTTGTTGAAAAGCCTTTGAACTCCAATGTCCATTGCTTGGGACCTTTGCTCAAGTTGCAGAATTAATCCTTCCTTGGTCAACACTTTCTTGACCTCAAGGATTGTTTATGTTCTATCCTCAATCTCCAAGGCCTCTAGCTCCTCTTTTGTTTTGGAATTCAAGAATATGATGATTTCATTTTCCTCAGTAGGCCTTTCTCCTAGTTCTCCTCTGATCTTAACAATGGCATGCTTGCTTCTCTGTATTAGTTCATGTTTCTCAAACATAATCTGTACAAGTGGCCAAAATTCTGTCATGGATTTGTAGATGTCCATACAAATATTTTCCTTGGCCTCTGAAAGTCTTTTGGCCATGACTGTTTCTTTCTATAGCTTTTGCAATTCTTTCTTGAGTCTCTGTGTTGTATGCATCTTTGTATTGTAACTAGACTGGAAAGTGGACTTTAGTTTCTAGAGGTTATTGATCTCATCCTATAGTCTTTTGATTTCCTGTCCCTGGAGATACATGTCTTCCATGGACTTTGCCAACGTTTTTGATGCTTCTGTGTTTGTTACTGAATTTTTTGTAGTTGTACTAATCCCTGTGAGAGGGATTGCATTTGGTGGAAAGACTTCCATTGGCACACTCTGCTCTTTTTATTTGACTTACTTTTCCAGCACAAATTCCATCTCTTTGATCTGAGCATTATGCTCCATGATCAACTTCAACATTTCCTCTTTATGGCCTTCAATCTCAGCCATTTGTTTAGCCTGTGGGTCTTCTGTAGCAGAAATTTTCAATTGTTTCCTCAAGGAGTCTATGTCAGCATTCATCTTTTTGATGAGATCTTCTGTTTCTTTGACATTGGACGAATCATATATGATTTTGAGTACCATTTCTTCCAGAGATTTTATCTTGTTTTCCTTTGCCAAAGAAGAGACCTTCTCCAGCTTCAGTTGAGTCTGGACATTGTTCAAGGAAACCTGCAACTTTGCAGCAGTCATGGAGGTGTTGTCCAGGGTGGAGAAAATCATTTCTCCAGTCTATTTGTGTAGATCCATCTAATCAAATGGGTGCACTTCTACAACATCAAACTCAAACATTGACCTTTTATAATCAGAAATTGTTTTGGGTTGAGGCACCTATTCCTACAAGTATGCCATGTGCATTCTCCCCTTCTCTGTATCACAAGTACAGAGCAACCTATGCTGGTCTATAGATTTATTCTTCCACAATTGAGCATGGGTACTATTTTTCAACATCTCAGTTTTCTTCTTGATTAAGTTATACGTCTCAAAAAGGTTGAGTCCTATAGGCTCTTGTGAAGATTTGGTTGTCAATGTTGTATCAATTTTCTTCTTCGACAAGGAAGTGGAAATTATTTGCTGGATTCCTGAGAAAAATAGTGAATTTTCTCCTTCCACTAATGTAGTGGACTGAGTCTCTTCTTCTCTAGACCTGTCAGGTGTATGACTGGTCTTGGGCCTTTTTCTGTAAAACTGAAAAATCCTCTGTTGAGACTTCAGTGACTGAGGGAGATACCTCTTTTCTGGGCCTCTTTTCTACTAGTACCTGAGGATTAGTGTTCTGTGAAATACTGACAAGTGGAGACTATTGTTCTGTGTCTATCATGGTGTTATCCTCTCACTCTATCTGGTTCATGAACTGCCCAATTTCTGGTTTGGGTACATGAGCATATGGGGAAATTTTATTCCTTAATATGGTTTCTGCAATAATCCCACATGGATCATAATGCCAAGAGAAACTGGGGCTGAACTTCATTTCTTTCAATAGCTTGTTGGCTTCTTCCCCTGCATCTCTATTATTGTAGATGAAAGATCCAATCTGACCTCTGATCCCGAGTTGTTGTTTTTTCTTAAAAGACACACAAACACGTATTTGGGCATCTTGTAGTGGGCCATCTCACATCTGTAAACTATGATCTCTGTGTGATCCTGGTATAGGTACCAATCCCATGTTTTAGCAAGGTCTCATAGGTGTAGGATCCTTTGAATCTCTTGATTTATTCTGGGTTATTTATGTCCACTTATCATGCTTACCACTGGGTGGTAAAACTAGTCGATGAACTGCTTAAAACTAAACTCAAATGAGTTATTTCTCAGTAATGATGTCCATGATGTGACCGACTGTGAATTACCGTCTTGGTCGAGATTCTGCAGGAAGAAAGGAAACTTGTCTGATTGGAAAAATATAAACATGTATGTCAATATTGATGAATACATGAACATGCCTTCTGTAGAAAAACTGAAGAGTTTCTCATGAATGTTATCGGCCAAAAACTAGATGAAATTGAACTGGGTGGTGGCCTTCTCTTTGGTGGAGAAAATGGACAAGAAACCCAGGATGGGTTCATCCACCCACTCATCTCAATAATATCTGAGCAGACAACGCAGGGAGGAAATGAATTGGTTACCTTTTACTGAGAAAATGGAGGAATGGTAGGGGGGATTTTTCTTGGGTAATTGGGTACTCTCAGGGAGGAAAAGCTCAAATATTTGCACTCTCTAGGGAAAATACAACTTTTGGTATATTTCAGTTGGAACTTCAATGATTAAAGGGGAAAGGGATTCGGTTCTGGCTACTTGCATCATCTGGTCAATGGTTTCAGGTGTAATGGTGAAAAGGGTATCTCCAGATGATGAAACAATGGCTCTCTGATTGGGAATATAGTGCGCTTGTCACTTGAGGGAGAACTTGGGGAAATAATATATTTGGGGAAAAATATACAGTGGGAGATTGGACTCCCAGAGTCCAATCTCATCGCTCTGGTCAAGAAAGGTATCTCTGAGACAGAAGTGCAATTCGAAGAAGTCGAAATCTCACTTAGGATCTGCAATCAAGTAATATTTGTCAGTTAGAGGTATCCGATCCAGGTCGATGGAAGGAAGGAGGAATGAATTGTCTTTGATCTCTGATGATTTGGATTTAGGCACCATTGAATTGAATGATACATGTAACAAAGGATTATTATCTGGGTTTACTAGGCGTTAATGACGGATTTCGATTTAGCAGAATGGAGAACAGTGTGGTATGGCAACGTTTGGAAGATGAATAATGTGGTAATGGTGAAAAAACATAATTATGAGGATTAACGTATGTCCGTTGGGGAATTGGGTGACGAGTCAGTAGGCTAAAACCACCAGGGAAAACCACCATCCCAGACCCCGCCCCCCCCTCACTGTTAAAGATAGAATGGTTGGGGGGGGTCCGATATCATCTTTCGGCCATAGATCTGAGTGCCTTTTTCTCTGTCGTTGATATAAGCATGCCTTTTAACATAGAGAGATGATCACTTTATATCACAAAATCTTAGGATAGTGCCCTTTTATGGATTTTTGTGTTCTCATCTTTTTCATTTTTTGTCACCAAGGGGTTAGAACACAACATTTCTAACTCAAATCAAGAATTCAACCAACTTCATGTCTATTTTATTTAAAGGAAAGAAAACTAACCTATGTCCTAATCTATTCACCTATCAAATTTAATCCAGATTAGAATTTTGGGTTAAGGAATTACTCTAGCCTGGGACTATTTGATCAAGTTTAAATTGTTTGATCAAATTTATTCACTAACCTATCTACCTTGGCTAAGATTAAACTGTTTAGCCAAGTTTTATTCACTAATCCTATCAACATAAATTCAAAGGACTTGGCCATGTTTAGACTTTATGAATTGATCCATTCTTATTGCATGGGGTTTTATCATTTTTCTTTTCATACCCTCTTTTATTCTTTTTCTTTTATTTTATTCTTTTATTTTTCTTTTATTCTTTTCTTTTCTTTTTCTTTCTGTAAGTAATTTGTAGAATGGAACATTATTTACAATACAAATACAACTAGAGGTAAAATTTCTAGTCACGAGTTGATCCTATGAAACATAGGGTTATAACAAAGTCTATAAGATCAATGTCACTGGCTACTACCAGCAACTAGGTCATCATCATTATCTTGATCATCATCAATGTGGTCATCATCCTCGTCATTCAGAGTGTCTTTTTCATTTGCCTCATCATCATCATCATCTCTTGTGTCTATATCAAACCCATTATAATTTGGATCTATCTCATGAGGATCAACTTGATCTTCTGGAAGACCTGTGTTATGAAATAAAGAACATTCAAAATGAAAAGTTATTATTTTTTTCATGCAATGTGTAATTTTTGTGTTATATTTCTAATATTAAAACATATTAAATGAAACCATAATCATATTACATCATATCAAAGTGCACATACCATAATAAAATTTCAAAAAAGTTACAAATAAGAAGTCATTCCAGTGTTGTAAATCATGCAACAATTCCAATAAACATTAGTAAAGATCATAAAAAAATGTGTTATACATTTTAACTATCAATTGTAAATTCTATTACATAACCTTAAGTGCCAACCCTCTCCATTTTGTGCTATATATGATTATGTTTTCCTATAAAAATCCTTTGAGAATTAATTGGTCTATATGTCTTCTTCTATTATATTTCACAAATGAATATTTTTCTAGGACATTTTGGCCCATTGTAATATGCTTCAAAGGTCCTTTGAGAATTAACTAGTTTATAGGTAATTTTGAATATGCTCTCGATACCCATTCATCTATACCACATCCAAATGTCAATACTTCCAAAGAAAAATCCCTAAAGGGTTGAAAATTATGAAAAAAATGTAATAAAAGGGGTCAAGGTGTATTGCCTTTCCTTTCCTTGCCATGCCATTCCATGTCTTTCCATGCCTTTCCTTTTCAAGCCTTGCAATTGCATGCCTTGCATTTCCTTTCCTTGCCATGCATTTCCTTGACTAACGATGCCATGCCATGCCATGCCTTGTCTTTCCATGCCTTTCCTCACCATGCCATGCCATGTCATGCCTTTCCTTTGCATGCCTTTCCATGCCATCCCTTGCCTTGTCATGCCATGCATTTCCTTCCCTTGTCATGCCATGCATTGTATGGCATTTCCATGCCATGACATGAATCTCCTTTTGCATTCCTTTCCTTGCCATTCCATCCCATGCCTTATTGTTCCATGCCATTCCTTGCTATCATATGGTATGCCTTTCCTTTCCATGCCTCTCCATACCATTCCTTGCATTCACTTTCCATGACTTGTCTTTATATACCATGCATTTACATATCATTCCTTTCCTTTACATGCAATGCCAAGTCATTCCTTGTCTTTGCATGCCTTTCCATGCCATACCTTGCATTTCCTTGTCTCTTCATGCCATGCATTGCCTTCCCTTTCCATGCCATGCCATTCCTTACCTTTGCATTCCTTGCCTTTCCATGCCTTGCCTTGCCATACAATGACATGCCTTGCCTTTCCATGCCATGCCTTGCCTTGTCATTCCATTCCATGCCATTTCATGCCATGTGTTTTCTATCGTATGGTGTCCCTTTCCATGCCACATGCCCCTCCATGCCATACCTTGTAATTCCTAGCCTTGTCTTTCCATACGTTGCCATACTTTGCCATGCCATGACATGGCTTTCCTTTGCATGCCTTTACTTTCCATGTGTTTCCATTCCATGCCATGCCTTTCCATGACATGTCATGCCTTTCCTTTCCATTCCATTCCATGCCACTCCTTGATATCATATGGTAATATTTTCCATGCCATGCCCCTCCATACCATGCCTTGCATTCACTTTCCATGACTTGTATTTACATAACATGCCTTTTCATATCATACATTTCCTTGTCATGCTATGTCATGCATTTCCTTTTCATGCCTTGAAGCTAGAGAACCCATCACTCATGGGTTCCATGCCTCATGATCGGATATATAATGTGGTTACCTAGTCCATGCCTAAACAAGCTTGCAGCAACTCACAGAACTAAAAAATGATGCATCGTTAGGTGTTTATGCCCTGAGGAGGAATTGGCCAAGAGTCCCTAAAACTATTTGGGATGCAATTTGCAACTCGACATATAATGAAAACTAAGATTCATATTGAGGAACCGTCGTCTCCGTTGGATTCCTGGCATAAGATGTGAGCTAGATCACCCTCACTCACGGATGTCATGCCTCATAAGTTGCTTTACTCATTGATTTTGAGAACTAGGGTTTTTATCAGTTTGAAGCAATGCCACATTTGTATTTAGGGGTCCAATTTATGAAACCATGCCTCGGGAGAGGATGGACAATTTGGTCACCTAGTCCATGCATAAACAATTGCAACATCTCATAGAAATAAAAAAATTCTTCTTTGTTAGGTTTTTATGCCGTGAAGATGAATTGGCCAAGAGTCCCAGAAATGGTTTGGCATGTGACTTGCAACTGGGAATATAAAGAAAACTGAGACTTGTATAGAGAAACCATCATCTCTATTAGATTTCTGGGATATGATTTCAGCTAGAGCACCCCTCGCTCTAGGGTCCCATGCCTCGAAAGTTGTTTTTTTCATCGATTTGGAGAACTAGGGATTATCTTAGTAAGAAGTAATGCAAAATTTGAATTTAGGGGTCTAAATTATGAAACCATGCCTTAGGAGCGGATGGAAAATCTGTTTACCTAGTCCATGCCTAAAAACGCTTGCAACATCTGACGAAACTAAAAAATGTTTCTCCATTAGGATTTTATGCCCTGAGGAGGAATTGGCCAAGATTCCCCAAAATGGTTTGGGATGCGACTTGCAACTGGGCATAAAATAAAAATCGAGACTCGGATTGAGGAACCATCGATTCTAATGGATTACTGGGATAGGATTTCATCTAGATCACCCCTCACTCCTGTGTGCCATGCCTCGAAAGTTTCTTTACTCATTGATTTCAAGAACTAATGTTTTTCTCAGTTTGAATCAATGCAACATTTGGATTAAGGGCTCCAATTTATGAAACTGTGCCTCGTGAGAAGATGGAAAATTTGGTCACCTAGTCCATGCCTAAACAATCTTTCAACATCTCATGAAACTCAAAAATGCTGCTCGTTTAGGTTTTTATGCCCTAAGGAGGAATTGGCCAAGAGTCCCTGAAATGGTTTGGGATGCGACTTGCAACTGAGCATATAATGAAAACCGAGACTCATATTGAGAAACTATCATCTCCTTTGGATTCCTAGCATAGGATTTCAGCTAGAGCACCCCTCACTCTTGGGTGCAATGCATCAGAGGTTTATTTACTCATCTATTTCGATAACTAGTGTTTTTCTTAGTTTGAAGCAATGCAACATTTGGATTAAGGGGTCCGATTTATGAAACCATGCCTCGGGAAAGGATGGGAAATGTGGTCAGCTATTCCATGCTTAAACAATCTTTCAACATCTCATGGAACTCAAAAATGTTGCTTCGTTAGGCTTTTATGCCCTGAGGAGTAATTGGCCAAGAGTCCCCGAAATGGTTTGGGATGCGACATGCAATTGGGAATAAAACAAAAATCGAGTCTCGGATTGAGGAACCATTGACTCTGATAGATTACTGGGATAGTATTTTAGATATATCACCCCTCACTCTCGGGTTCCATGCCTCGGAAGTTGCTTTACTTGTTGATTTTGAGAACTAGTGTTTTTATCAGTTTGAAGCAATGAAACATTTGGATTAAGGGGTCCAATTTATGAAACCATGCCTCAGGAGTGGATGTACAATGTGGTCACCTAGTCCATGCCTAAACAAACTTGCAGCATCTCATGAAACTCAAAAATGTTGCTACGTTAGTCTTTTATGCCCCAAGGAGGAATTGGCCATGAGTCCCCAAAATGGTTTGGGATGCAACTTGTAACTAAGAAGATAATGTTAAGCCCTAATGTTGGCTCATTACCCCTTAATTGGGGAATATTACATTAGTAATTTTATTTTATTTATGTCGTCTTTATTCCATTAGTTGTAATTATACCTCCTAGTCTCCTATATATACGAAGGAGACATTTTCATTTGGAATCATCTTGTACTTGAACATTTAAGTGGGGTAAAAGGAGGTTCCCCCCTCGAAGAGGCTTATTATCTGAAATTATCTCTTTTTCAAGGCATTGAGTACATTTTCTAAGGTTTTTCTATGCTATATTGATATTTGGTTCTTAACATATGGTATTAGAGCTTAAGGTCTTGGGGTTTCGCTGCTATATCTGAGACACCTTGGAATTTTCGCTATAAATTTTTTTCTACAATGTTTCAAAAGGAACATCATGGAGGATATTTATTATATGGATCAAGGTACTTTGGGTTAAAATTTCAGCTCTTGAGGCCTTATACTTTCATAGATATAGCCTGTATAAGATAGGGTTCTGGAATCATCTTGAAATGAGTCATTGTGGAATGTTCGCTATAAAACATTTTCTGTAATCTTTCAGACTTTGAAATCTGGAGTCTATTCACAGAAATTAATAAGGTATCTATGGTAAAACGTTCAGCTTCCGGGTCAACTTAAATTTGTAGATACACTCTGTGTAAGATAGGGTATCTGACTAGTCCTATTGACTAGTCTCAAGAAGGTAATCCAGGTAAAACAATCATAAATTCTTCCTAGAGTATCCAAATTGAGTGGGACTGGTTTCATTGGATTGTGGACAGTCTTTAGTATTTTGGGTACAAGTTTTAGAATTTTATATCAATTATTTTGTGTGGGGAATGCTATACAAGTGAGATCTCCTAGAAAAGCCAAAAATCAACAAGTTGTTGGGAAGTTACCGTAAATTCCACTTGGCACATCCAATTTTGATCAGACCTATGGCATTGCAGAGAAGAAATATCAGAGAACTACATAGAATAAATTTTCATACCTAGAAGGGCCTAAACTTGGGAGATACAATAGAAGAAATATTGTCTAGCAGAACCACCTCAAAATCAAGGTTCAAAAGTGATACTTGGCCAACATGCCACCCAAAAAGGGAACTTCTACACCAAATCAGCCTCCAGACAATCCTACTTGGACTCTTGATGAAGGTGAAAAAATGCGTATGGACATAAATTATTTACAAAAGAATATGGTAAAAAAAGATGAACTACAAGAGATGGAAGCTAAGTTGGAGGCAAAGATGGACGGTTTAAAAGAGGAGATCATGGAAGTATTGAAAAATTTCGTAACAGAGAAGACACCTGAAAGTGGAAATGCATCCCATGAAATTCATGATGAGGACACAAAGAAGGTGAATCCAGAATGGAGAAGCTCCAACTTTGGGTTGAAGACCAACCACGTTCCTAAGATCAATATGAGGAAGTTTGATGGCAAGGACCCAATCACATGGATACTTCAGATGGAGCAATTCTTTGATCTACATAATGTGACACATACACAAAAGGTACGAATTTCTTCATTATATTTAGAACCTAATCAATTTGTATGGTATTGATGGATTTGTTCTCTCAAATCACTCGTCACTTGGACAATTTTCATGGACGAAATGATAGCACACTATGAGGATACAAGGAGAAATACCTTCTTTAACCAATTGATAAATCTCAAGCAAAAGGGTTCAGTTACTGAGCACATTGAGAACTTCCAAAGATTGAATATAAAGGTAACCGATATTCCAGATGAGCAATCGATTGATGTATTCATAATAACTTTAAAGGATAACATTCAACATGAGGTTCGCCTTTGGGAACCCAAATCATTGGAGAATGCATTTAGGGTGGCAAGAAATGTTGAAAGTAAAAATATGGCTATGGCTACTAGAAGGACCAATCCTAACATCTATAGAGAGAACAATGCTCCTTCTTCTAAAACACCTCAACCTATAAGGTTTAAACCTCAACAATTGGAGGAAAGAAAAGAAAAAGTTTTATGCTTTAATTGTGACAACAAGTACAGTAAGGGACATAAGTGTGGTGAGAAGAAATTATTCTACATATATTGTGAAGAGGAGGAAGAACAAGAACAAGAACCATCTCAGGATGAAAATGTAGAAGAAATTTTGTCTGAAGGGTTTACTCCCACGATATCGTGTAATGCATTGGCTAGAATTAGCACTCTTCAAACCCTCAAGATCGAAGGATACATCAAAAACAAAAAGGTAGTAGTCCTAATTAATTCTAGCAGTACTCATAATTTCATTCACTATAAATTAGCCAAAGCTCTCAATTGCTTTGTATATCTAGTGCCATAGTTTCAAGTAATGATTGCAAATGGAGGAACTATCAATTGCTCAGGAAAATGCAATAAGATCAATCTTACTATGGGGGAATATGTAATGAATATTCCAATGATTGCTATACCCATGGGTGGTACAGATGTTGTACTAGGAATCCAATGGTTACAATCATTAGGAACTGTGGCCTTTAATTTTCAAGAACTTTTCATGAAATTTTCATTCGAAGGAAAAGAAATTGAGTTAAGATGTATCACAGGGAAATCCGGTATGGTGATAAGATCTAATGGCATGACAAAATTATTTAAAAAGGGGCATCAAGGCATTATTGCACAACTATGCCCACTAGATGTTCAAACATATAAGCCATCTACTCCTCAAGATCTACAAAGGATCATTGATAAGAATTCCAAAGTATTTGAAGATATTCCCAAAGGTCTTCCACCCACTCGAAATCCTGATCATGAAAATCACCTACTTCCTGGGAGCGTTCCTCCTAACATCAGGCCATACAGATACCCTTACGGCCAGAAGAGTGAAATTGAGCGCATTGTTGAAGAAATGTTAGAAGCTGGCATTACTATACCTAGCCAAAGTTCTTACTCTGCACCAGTGGTAAGGGTATTCAAGAAAGATAGTTCATGGCGTATGTGTCCAGATTATAGAGAGCTCAACAAGATCACTATTAAAGATAAGTTTCCCATTCCGATCATTCATGAATTGTTAGATGAACTACATGGAGAAATCTATTTCACAAAAGTGGATCTCCATTCTGGGTATCATCAGATCAGAATGAAGGAGGAAGATATCCCGAAAACAACATTCCGAACTCATGAAGGCGATTATGAATTTTTGGTCATGCCTTTTTTCCTTACAAATGCACCTTCCACATTCCAAGGGTTGATGAATTCCATTTTCATGTCCTTCCTTCAAAAATTTGTGTTAGTAATTTTTGATGATATACTAATCTATAGAATGTCTTGGGAGGATCATGTGCGACATGTTGACAAGGTGCTACAACTACTAAAGGAGCAACAACTATATGCCAAACCATCCAAATGTTTCTTTGGAGTAAAGGAGGTAGAGTATTTGGGTCATATTGTATATCATGAATGTGTCAAGGTAGACCCTAACAAGATTAAGGACATGATGGACTGGCTGATTCCCAAAACATTGAAGAATCTTAGAGGATTTTTGGGTTTGGCAGGTTACTACAACAAGTTTGTTCAGAACTATGGAAGAATAAAAGCACCTTTAACAACACTAACTAAGAAGGATGCATTTTCATGGATTCCAGACGCGACTAAAGATTTTTAAAAACTTAAAGAGGTGATGTGCAAAGCTCCTGCCTTGACCACTCTAGACTTCACAAAAACCTTTATTGTGGAATGTGATGCCTCGGGAAATGGAATTGGTGTTGTCATAATGCAAGAAGGAAGGCCCCTGGATTTTGAAAGTCGAACACTCAAGGGAAAGGACTTACACAAACCCATTTATGAGAAGGAAATGATGGCAATACTACATGCATTGAAGAAATGACATCATTACCTAATAGGTAGGAACTTCCAGGTCAAAATAGATCATGATAGTCTTAAATACTTCTTGTAACAAAGACTATCTTCAAAAGAACAACAAAAATGGGTAACCAAGATATTGGGTTATGATTTTGAAATCGTCTATAAAAAGGGGAAGAAAAATGTTGTGGCTGACACACTCTCAAGAAAGGACGAATATATTGAGGCCTTTCTCTATGATATCTCGATCATCCAACCCGATTGGATAATAGAAGAAAGGGATGAATGGAAGAATGAAGAAAAAGTCTGGACTCTCATTCAAAGATTGCAACAGCATTCCAGTGCATCAGATACATTTACATGGAAAAATGATTCACTATGGTACAAAGATCTCTTATATTTATGTAAGAACTCCAAACTCAAACAAAAGGTACTATTGGAATTGCAGACCTCTCCAGTAGGAGGGCACTCAGGATTTTTAAAAACCTACCATAGAGTCAAGAAGGAGTTTTTTTGGGATGGCCTTAAAAATGATGGTCAAAGGTTTGTGGTAGAATGTTTGGTTTGCCAACAAAATAAGGTGGAAACAATTAAGAACCTGAGTCTTTTACAACCATTATCCATCCCCAGTTAGCGTTGGAAGGAGGTTTCCATGGATTTCATCACAGGTTTACCCAAGTCTGAAGGAAAGAGTGTCATCATGGTGATTGTTGATAGACTGACCAAGTAAGCACACTTTTGTGCACTCTCTCCTTCCCTTCAAAGGTAGTACAGTTGCCACTGCATTCATGGAAACAGTTCAAAAGCTACATGGCATCCCAAATATTATTGTAAGTGACAAAGATCCCATCTTCACTGGACATTTTTAGACAAAATTATTTTCTTGTTTGGGTACTCAAATGGCTCATAGCTCATCCTATCATCCTCAATATGATGGAAAAACGAAGATAGTGAACAAATGTATGGAAGGCTACCTTTGTTTCTTTGTCTCTGATAAATAAACATAATGGCTCAAATGGTTACCCTTAGAAGAATGGTGGTATAACACTTCCTTTCATACTGCAAAAAAAATGACACCATTTATGGCACTTTATGGATACCACCCTCCTTCCATCACTTCTTCTCTAAAATAAAAATCTAAGGTTCAAGTAGTGGAAGATCACATCGAGAATCAACAACAAGTTCTCCAAATCTTAGAGGACAACCTGACCATGGCAGAGAATCGCATGAAACAACAAGCAAATCAACATCGTAGTGAAAGAAGTTTTGAAGTAGGGGATTGTGTGTTTTTAAGACTACAACCATACAAACATATGTCCCTCAAGAAAGCCCAGAAGGATAATAAATTATCACCCAAGTACTATGGCCCTTATAAGGTGTTGCAAAAGATTAGTACTATGTCATACTAATTGGAGTTTCCTGCATCTTCACGAGTACACCCAGTTTTACATGTTTCATGCTTAAAGAAGGTTATAGGTGACAATATCCTAGTTCAAACTATATTTCCAGAACTTGACGAGGAAGGAAAAATCATACTGGAGCCTGAAGCCATCACTAACACAAGAATTCGCCAGCTGAGGAATAGATCCATTTCAGAGTATCTCATTAAATGGAGGAAACTACCGGTTGAACATTCCACTTAGGAAGATGAGTCTTTTATATAGAAGAATCTAGAGTTACTCAAGCGTTGCAGAAAACACTTGTCTCAAGGGGAGGGGCATGTTAAGCCCTAATATTGGCTCATTACCCCTTAATTGGGGCATATTACATTAGTAATGTTATTTTATTTATGTTGGCTTTATTCCATTAGTTGTAATTATACCTCCTAGTCTCGTATATATACCAAGGAGACATTTTCATTTGGAATCATCTTGTACTTGAACATTTAAGTGGGGTAAAAGTAGGTTGCCCCCTCGAAGAGGCTTATTATCTTAAATTATCTCTTTTTCAAGGCATTGAGTACTTTTTCTGAGGTTTTTCTATGCTATATTGATATTTGGTGCTTAACATATATATAAAAAAAAAGACTTGAATTGGGCAACCTTTGTCTCCGTTGGATTCCTATCATAGTATTTCATCTAGAGCGCCCCTCACTCATGGGTCCAGTTGCTCGAAAGTTGTTTTTTTCATCAATTTTGAGAACTAGGGTTTTTCTTAGTAAGAAGTAATGCAACATTTGGATTTAGTTTCCAATTTATGAAACCATGCCTCGAGATCGGATGGACATGTTCATATATTCCATGCCTTAAAACTCTTGCAGGATCTCACGAAACTCGAAAATGCTACTCTGTTAGGATTTTATGCCCTGTGGAGTAATTGGCCAAGAGTCTCTGAAATGGTTTTGGATGCAACTTGCAACTGGGAATATAAAGAAAAACAAGACTCTTATTGAGGAACTTTCATATCTGTTGGATTATTGGAATAGGATTTCAGCTATAGCACCCATCACTCTAGGGTCCAATCCGTCATAAGTTGTTTCTTTCATCGATTATGAGAACTAGTGTTTTTCTCAGTTTTAAGAAATGAAACATTTGGATTTAGGGGTCCAATTTATGAAATCATGCCTTGGGAGTGGCTAGAAAATTTGTTCACCTTTTCCATGCCCAAACATTATCGCAACATCTCACGGAACTCAAAAATGTTGCTCTATTAGGCATTTATTCCCTGGGGAGGAATTGGCCAAGAGTCCCCGAAATGGTTTGGGATGCGACTTGAAATTGGGAATATAATGAAAAATGAGTCTCAGATTGAGAAACGGTCAAATCCAATGGATTAATGGGATATGTTTTCAGCTAGATAACCCGTAACTTCTGGGTTCCATGCCTCAAAAGTTGCTTTACTCATTGATTTCGAGAACTAGCGTTTTGATCAGTTTGAAGCAATGTAGCATTTGGATTTAGGGGTCCAATTTATGAAACCATTCCTCAGGAGTGGATGGAAAATTTGGTAACATATTCCATGCCTAAAAAATCTTGCATCATCTCATGAAACTAAAAAATGTTGCTCCATTAGGATTTTATGCTCTGAGGAGGAATTGACCAAGAGTCCCCAAAATGGTTTGGGATGCGACTTGCAACTGGGAATATACAAAAAACCAAGAATATTATTGAGGAACCATCATATCCGTTGCAGTCTTAGCATAGGATTTCAGCTAGATCACCCCTCACTCCCAATTCCAATCCCTCAGAATTTTTTTTTTCCATTAATTTTGAGAACTAGGGTTTTGTTGAGTAAGAAGCAATGCAACATTTGGATTTAGGGGTCAAATTTATGAAACCATGCCTATGGAGCGGATGGAAAATGTGGTCACCTATTCCATGCCTAAACAAGCTTGCATCATCTCACGAAACTCAAAAATGATACTCCATTAGGTTTTTATGCCCTAGGGAGGAATTGGCGAAGAGTCCCTGAAATGGTTTGGGATGTGATTTGCAACTAGGCATAAAATTAAAATCAAGATTTTGATTGAGGAACCATCGAATCCAATGGATTATTGGGATAGGATTTCAGCTAGAGCACCCCTCACTCCTTGGTTCCATGCCTCAGAAGTTGCTTTACTCATTGATTTTGAGAAATAGTGCTTTGCTCTGTTTGAACCAATGCAACGTTTGGATTAAGGGGTCCAATTTATGAAACCATCCCTCGAGAGAGGATGGATAATGTGGTTACCTATTCCATTCCTAAATAATCTTGCAACATCTCACAAAAATAAAAAATGTTGCTCTTTTAGGCTTTTATGCCCTGAGAAGGAATTGGCAAAGAGTCCCCAAAATGGTTTGGGGTGTGACTTGCAATTAGGAATATAAATAATAACAAGACTTAGATTGAGGAAACTTCATCTCCATTGTATTCATGGCATAGGATTTCAGCTAGAGCACCCCTAACTCTCGGGTCCAATCCCTCAAAAGTTGTTTTTTTCATTAATTTTGAGAACTGGGGTTTTGCTCAGCTTGAAGCAATGTAACATTTGTGTTTCTTTTGTGTAGTAAAGGTCAAGAGGATTAGTGGGTCATGGAACATGATGAGAACCCTTTGGAATTTATCATTGTCTTCATTTTATTTTTCTTTAGAAAGAGGAAGAAATCATCTATGTATGTGTTGATGGTGTTGATATTGCACCAAGTCTACACTTCCTGTGAAATGTCCTTGGTAGTCAAGATATAATGCAATGGGTTTATCTCACACGGTCTCAAATTTGAGAACATGTAACATAGAACATGTTTGGTGACATGACATAGTACCAAATTATTTGGATGACATAATTATTTTTCTCACCATAGGTGTTGTTCCACAAGGGTACTTGACAACATAGAAGAAACAATTGGTTTTATGTGTGACAAACTATCTGATAAATAGGTCATTTGTACAAGCTCATGGTATATGGCATCCTTTGATGTTGCATCATGGATCATAAATTACTTATAATTTTATGGGAGAGTGTTGGGCTCTAAATATTTCCTAAAAACAACCTTAGTCTAACATTAATTTATCAACCAAGGATTCGTCTTCTCTTTCAAGAATTTCAACAGAGTCTATGAAGATAGTTGTAAAGGTTTAATCATGTAGATAATTTCATTAAAGAAAATATGAGTCTATCTAAATTACTTTAATAATCAAACTCATTTATGAAAATCTCTGAAACTGAAGCTAATAATTCACTCAACAAAATTGTAATATGATCAATAACACACTCGGAATCAAAGGCATTAATCAATTTGACGAATTCATCTACCTAAAAAATAGTAATTTAATCTATGAAAATGCTTAATAGATCAATCTATCAATGATTATCTAACCTGTTGGAAAAGAACATCTAAGTACTGTAAAATTGAGAAGGAAAAACAAATGTGAATTTAAGCGAAAGGAACAACAATTGTGAATTTGATAAAAAGAACAACGTATGCAAAAATGAAAGGAAATAAACTAGCAGTAACTGGAAATGGAATAGAAATAAAAAAATCTTCAAATGAAACATCTATCCTTTGTAATTGAACAACACAACTAATTCATAGAAGCATCAACACTCTCACGAATTTATCTTAACTGTTGTAAAGAAATTTAAATCACATAACTGAAATAGAATTGATACGATTACAAATGAGATAGTAACTCCTTTCAATTGGGCCCATGGTCTTCATAAGGTACTATTGCTAAAAAATCAGTACGCAAAGATGATTAAAACGCTCAAGTATTTCATTAATTCCATAAATGGTGAAACATTTACAATGGACTGCTTGTACAAAGTAATTCAGAGATCTGGATATTTGATTGAATTTCTTGGATTATCTCTCTATGGTTCGTCACCCTCTATATATTACAATGACATGGGTAAATTAAGTTATCCTGAGGATCGAGAGATCCTCGGGATTGATTTTAATATTTATAAAGAGTACAAAACAGAGAATCAATATTCCTATAAACTGCTTTGTGCCTGATTTCTTCGATCTCCAATAGTCTATGCATCTTCAAAATCTTCTTAATTATCTTGAGTTTAACAATAACTATCCATTTATGCAATAAAATCAAAAAATTCAAACCGAAATTAAAAAATTATCTAATATCACTCAATAACATTTCTACAAGACTTTTTAATCATTTTCTTTCTTAATTATTTCTAATTAATAGAAAGTTCAATCAATAATATATCATAAACCATGGTAATAAGGAGGATATTTGTACCTTTTTATCAACTCAACATACCCTCTAGATTACCTGTTTGCATGTCCTCATGCAAGCAGAGAGTTTACATGTAAAGGAGTGATGATGAAGGGAGGAGAGGTCTTTTCTCAAGGTCTCTTGAACCCATTATTACCTCTAAGATATTCAAAAGAAGCATCTTCTTCCTTCTTACAAATTTCATAAATACTTTAATAACCTTCCAGAGGATACCAAATAATGGGATGAATTCACCTGCATCCAATCCAGGCAGACTCTTCCTTTTGGATCATTCTGGCATACCTCTCTAACCTAAAGGTGGTTGTGTGAAAATTTCTAAAACAAAAGGGTTCTCAGTTCTTGACTGCATTTGAGCAGACATCCCATCTTATTTTAACAACAGAAATGGCTTCTTATTTAAGATGTCTAAAATATTGTAGACATGAATTTATAACATGTATGTGGATGGGGGTTAAAGATTCTACAACCTTCTCCCTCTTCATGAATTTTTTGTGCTACATATTGGTTTTAAGGGATTTATAAGGTTCCCCTATGATCCATAGGTCTATCCCAATCTCCCTTTTCATAAAAACTTTGTGTTCTTTAGCCCACCTAGTTTGGTTTTTCGAAAAGGACAAAAATGCCTGAAACTGTATGTCCCCAGTGAAAGGACTAGGGTTCTCTTTTCTATTTTCTCCTAGAATGAAGTTGTGAAGGTATAGTTCACACAAAAAGTATTGTACTCCCTCCTCTTGTTCTCTAAAACATAAAACAAAATAAAAAACAATGGTGAACTCAAAAGGTTTTCCTGCTCTAGTAGATTTTATCCTTACCAACAAATAACGTTATAATAAAAAAAAGGTGTAATTAGTAGCAAGAGCCCTGCAAGCTACTATATCAGAATAAACAGAGAAAATTTCTTTGATTTGCTCCAAAGCTCCATCTAACTGGCCATTTACTTTCTTCACCTTTCCTTGATCTCTATTGAGCTCATAAAAAATCTCATTCTCTATTGTTGACATGGATTGAAGTTGTTTGACAACTTTCTGATGTTCTGCCATTGTTACCATTTCACTTTTGCATTGAATTAGGGTTTGTTGAGCTTGCACCAGTTCTGCCTCCAACCTGTTAATAATGTCATCCTGTTCAGGGGACTGAAATGATTCTTCAGTCTGAAGAACTGTCCCTTTTGTTGTTGGGGCATCTTTCTGGGTCTCTATATCAATTGTCTCCAAAGGAGCAGGAAACTATATAGGAATCACTCCTTCAGTTTGGACAATTGTTTCTTCTGCTGTTGGAATCTTTGTTTCAGTTTCTATTTCTGTTGTTTCCAAAGGAGCATGCAATTTTGTTTGTGTTCCAATAGAATTGGTGTGGACTGTCCTTCTGGGAAGTGGGATTATTCCCTGTACTCTAGGCCTCTTGGATTTCTTTCTCTCATAGGCCTTGTAAGCTTATTCCAACCTCTTCCTTAGTTGTCTAATTATTTATTTTAATCTACCAACTTTTTGTTTCAATACTTTGATTTTTTCAACCCTTTTCCTCAATATATTGTTTTCATGTTTCAATTTTCTGATTTTATTGTGGCCTTTGCCTATTGTTTTCTGTTTATGGGGAATTTCAAGGTCTTCCCCACCTTGATCAGCTGGTGACTTCTCCCCTGTTTATTATGGTTGCTCTATATGTTCTAAAGGACTGTTTACCTCAATGTGAGGTTCTGGTCGTTCTTTATCTTCAGGAGATGGCATATCCATGTCAAGAAGATCCAAGACAGGGTTTGAATGAGAATAAGTTGGTTCTTGGTGTTCTCCAGACCTGTTTGTGTCTTCAGCAATTGATGTTCCTAAATTTCCTCCTACTTGAGCCATCTCTACTTCATAACTTCTGAAGAACTATTATGTAAGGATTTCAAGTGATGGTTTCTCTATATGTGCATTTTATTGAGTGTTCTCATGTGAGGGTTGTTCTGTTTGCATCATTTCCTGAATGTTTTCAGGTTGAATTGTATTTTTACCCCTTCTTCTTTTCACAATAGAGGTTTCAGGAACAACAATTTTTCTTTGTCTCTTTTTCTTTGATGTTTCTTCCTGTTTGTTCTGATTTTTTTCCAAATCGATGGGTTCTACTTCTATTTCAGGCTGGGGTAGTGGAATTTCAATTTGGGCATTGTCTCCTTTTACCTAAGTTGTCTCAATTCCCTGTGGAGGAATTTCTTAGTGGATTTTGGGTTGTTCAATTTGTAGGGGCCTATCGAAATCAATTAAATCTCCCCAAGTTATTTGTGTTTGGCTCAAGGCCCTATTTACTATTAATTTTACTAGTCCATGGTGACTAATTATATTGACAGGGTCTTTGGCCTTCTGAATCCTTGCAACAACTTCATGCAGCATGGCATTTAAAAAGAATGGAAAATTTATTACTAACCTCTTCTTTAGTTCTGCTAACAGTTTGAGGTGGCACGGTCACACCACATCGTACCTCCCATAACATGTGATATACCTTTGTATTACTCCTGCTATCTCCCTCCATGGCTCGCTGCTAGCAGTGGGGTTGATTCCTTTCCCTTTTTTATTGAGTTCTTCTCCCAGTTCTATGAAGGACTCCACAACCTCCTTGAGTGTTGTATACTTCCCGGTCCACTGTATGCCTTCATTAGGGAGGCCTGTTACCTCTGCTACAATTTCCTCAGTGATCGGAATTTGTATGTCTCGGATCATGAAGACTCCTCTCTGTAAGTTCTGGAAAAATGCTAGCGAGATGTTTATGTCGTATCCCTACAATGTGTTGAAATATTATGTCCACACTAGATGATGTAAAATTTCCCTTCGTTGGTTGGTTACTTGCAGCAATGTGGGCTCTCGACGGACACCTCGACCGCCCATGTCTTCTGTAAGCAAATCAGGACAACTATCATTCCTGACTGCAACTTAGTTAGACCACCTTTTGAGAAAATATTACGAGAAATGGTAAACATTACAAAAAAGAAAATGCATATAAAAATGTGAGTTTTTCCATTAATTGTAATCATTATGATCTACCGATAAACGTGAAGAATATCCACCCCTGATAAATGAAAAGGTTGACCTCGACCGTCGATATGTGCAAGTGTAATGATGGTAGATAGTTCAAGTGAGGGGTAATTACTACGTCGTTGTCGATGTTTCTAGGAGAACAATCAGTAATAACCTTCAAAGGCACTTTAATGGTAATCATGAACAATAATCACTCTTTTGTGGGAAATTCAAATTCACATACCTATGTTCAAAAAATGTTTAAGGAAAAAGATTCCGAGTAATCTAAATATGTTCGCGTTTAAAAAAATTTCCACATGTCATAAGTTTGTTACTTTCCCTTGTGTTAAATATAACTGGAATCATAGTCTCTTTGTTAAGAAAGGAAGTCTAGGAACACACACAAAAAAACTTAGCGTATTTAAGGTAAACTTCCATTCCATAGGCAGAGCCACTGCTACTAGTAGGAGTTCATAGCCTCGACAGGGTTTCCTTTTAACCCATATATGAGGTCATATCCTCAATAAATGGTTTGAATCGTCTTTCCCAAAAAAGGCCACTATCCTAGTTTGGTATCCAAATAATGATAATTCCATTCACTAGATCGTAACCTAAGTGAACAAGTTGACTCGTGATGATACCTCTTGTCCTTTGAAACTGAATGCCAAAGGCCATTTCCTTGGTGTGGAAGCCACAGTGGGAATGTCACTTATGATCATGGTAGGTTGGCTCATGATGAGACCCCCTATCCTTTGTGGGAGAAGTTTATTTCTTTATTTAATATTTATTTCCATTATATATATATATATATATATATAAAGATAATTCAGAGAAATCAATCCAAAAACAATTAGGTAAGGTATGCTAGATAGTCCACAAAAAAAATAACAAATTGTTACCATGATATCTAGAAGTGATGCTTTTGAAAATTAATTAGTGAAGGTCATACCCAAAGGAGTGGCTAACGTATCAACAACATGTTTTGTTCATGAAAAACTGTGACTTTTGAGGGAAAGGAACAACAATAAGGAAAAACCATAGAAGGAACAACAGTTGTTTCTTTCGAATGAACAACGCTATCTAAAAAAGGAATGAAAGTCACAACAAAGGGGAAAACAATTGTTTTGTTCAAATGAATGGTACTAGACACAAAGGAAACAATAGTTGTTCCGTTCAAATGAATGACACTATGCACAAAAGGAACAACAATCTCATGAAGGGAATGACAGTTTTTCTATTCAAATGAATGACACTATGCATAAATGGAACAACAATTGCATGAAGGGAACAATAGTTGTTCCATTCAAATGAACGAAAATGATGAGTTTCCAGTTTTAACCATCTCATTAAATAATTGGATACCACCTGCAAACGTTTTTAGAGAATCTAGGATTGACTAATTTTTTTTTATGGGTAGGTTTATTCAATGATCGAAGTATTGGATGGTTTGTAGTGTTCTATTTACTACAGCTGTGCATTTTGTTTTGTGGTTTCCCGACTTTTTTCTATGGAGCATGACATATTCATCTCTTGTGTAAAACAATGTTTATATTCGATGGATTCTTCAAAATTAGACAAGAGTAATTTGAATTTTTTTATGAGGAACATAAAAGAGTGCTAATTATATTTATTATAGTCATATGTTCTAGTTCTTATTCTCCCATGTGACTTTCCTAGAAGGTAAAAAAAAAATCTAAAATCTGAATCTCATCCTTAAAGAAAACTATATACAATATGTACAATGTTGATAAAACAACAATTTTATGAAGCTGAAGTTGTTGGGTAACCTTCCCAGCCAGCTAAAATCTGAACAGAGGGATCATTACTTACTTCTTGGCAAAAGGATTTTGTAATATGCCAGATATAAAATGTATGCAGAACAAAAATAAAATTCTATAAATGGTAGAATAACAGTAATATAACTAGAACATTCACCACAATAACACTGAAATGATATGAGAATTATAACAGAAATAACACTTTGAATCTGAAAGCAATGTTCATGGGCCTCTTCAAGGGGGAAACTTCCAGTTGAGAAGATCTCTATTACAATAATATCCAAGTTGGGGTTCTCATACCCTCGACTCTTATTTATACTAAAAAGAAGCATCTAGAGGAAGATCCTTCTAGAAGTGAAAGCTTCTATTAAGTCTTCTTACATCCGCCTTATTCTATTTTATTGAAAGGCCTTATCAATATTGATCTTTATTACATCCGAATATATTGTTCTACCTATGTGCAGGTTAGGACCCTAACATGTCCGCCCCCTTAAAAACAACCTTGTCCTCAAGGCTTGAGATGAGGAAATTGTTGCAAAATGGTAGATGGTTCCCAAGTGGCATCTATTGGAGTTGTATCTTTCCACTGGACTAAAACTTCCTTGATGGTTCTCTAACGTAGGTGATGCTCACGTTGGTCCAAAAATGCTTCTTTCTATACCCAAATGGATCCTTCTTCAGCTAACTCTGGAATTTTGGTTTGAATTTGGCACTTAGCTCCAATCACCTTCTTTAAGCATGAAACATGAAAAACAGGATGTAGCTTCGAATGGTTGGGCAAAGCTAACCAATAGGATACTTGTACCACATGCTTGAGAATGGTATAAGGACCATAAAATTTGGGTGCTAGCTTCTGACAATGCTCGACCTTGAGGGAAATTTTCTGCAAATTGACGTTCAGAGCGACCTTGATCTTCTTGTTGCTTCATGTGATTTTGTGTCATGACCAAATTCTCTTTGAGGGTACATTAAATAGCCTCTCGAGCTGTAAGTGTTAGCTCAACCACCTGGACCTTTGAGGCACCCAGTCAGTATGAAAGAACTAAAGGTGTCTTCTGTCCATATACCACTGCAAAAGGAGTCTTGCATGTAGTTGTATGGTATGAAGTGTTGTACCACCATTCATCTAGGGGTAACCATTGAGCCCATTGATTTTTCTTTTTCGAGGCAAAACACCTCAAATATGTTTCCAAACACTTGTTGACAACTTTTGTTTGGCCATCAGTCTGGGGATGATAAGTTGTGATGAGATGCAATTCGTTGCCTTGTATCTTGAACAATTCTTGCCAAAAATTGCTTGTGAAATTTGGGTCGCAATTAGAAACAATAGAGTTCGGCATGCCATGAAGATTGAAAACCTGATCCATGAAAATTTGAGCCACCATGAATGTTGTGAACGGCTATTGAAGGGCGCATAAATGAGCATACTTGGAAAGGTGATAAACAACCACCATGACGATTGGTTTATTTCCTGATTTGGGTAAGCCGGTAATAAAATCCATAGAGATATCCTTCCAAATAGAAGGTGGAATCGGGAGTGGTTGTAGTGTGCCTAGAGATTTAACTGTTTCTCCCTTGTTGCATTGACACACATCACATTCAACGACAAAATTATGAATGTCCTATTTCATACCATCCTAGAAAAAGGAACGTTTGACCCTGTCATAATTTTTGGTGAACCCGGAGTGCCCTGCTATGGGTGTAGCATGAAGCTCAGAAAGTACCATAGACTTAAGCTTTGATTTTTTACTTAAATACAAATGGCCTTTGTATCGAATTTCATCATGGAGCCAAGAGTACCCTGGGGAAGCTGGAGAATTGGAATGCAATTGTTGGATCAACTGTGAACTTTTTGTATCTTGTAGCCATTACTGGCGAACGGCTTGGAGCCAATCTGGTACAATGAATGAAAGAGAAAAAAGGGATCCTTCATCTTCATTATTTTGGGAAAGTGCATCTGCAACCACATTGTCTTTTCCTTTCTTGTAAATAATCTCATAATCCTATCCAAAGAGCTTAGTCACCCATTTTTGTTGTTCTGGGGAGGAAATGCGTTGTTCCAGAAAATACTTGAGTCTTTGATGGTCTGTATTAATTTGGAAACGTTGCCCCAATAGATAACGGTGCCACAGATCAACGACATGCAGAATAGCCAACATTTCCTTTTCATAGAAGGATTTGCCTAGATTTCTTTCAGATAGTTTCTTGCTGGTAAAGGCCAAAGGTCGACCCTCTTGCATAAGGACAACACCAATTCCTTTCCCTAAGGCATCACATTCCAACATAAAGGTCTTTGTGAAATCGGGAAGGGCGAGGACTGGAGTGGTGCACATGGCCATCTTTAAGGTTTGAAAAGCTTGGGCAGTGGCTAGAATCCAAGGGAAAGAGTTCTTTTTTAGGAGAGCAGTGAGTGGTGTTGCAATCTTCCCATAATTCTTAACAAACTTGTGATAATACCTTGTTAAGCCCATAAATCCATGCAAGATATTAAGAGCCTTTGGGTGAGGCCATTCTTGCATAGCTTCAATATTTTTAGGATCCACCCTGATGCCATCCTTGCCAACCACATGACCCAAGTATTCTACTTCTGAGGCACCAAAAGGACATTTAGACTGTTTCAGGAAAAGTTCGTGCTGAGAGAGTAGATGGAGAACTCGATCCACATGAGCAATATGGTCTCTTCAGGTTTTTCTATAGACGAGGATATCATAAAAGAAAACTAAGACAAAATGGTAGAGAAAAGGACGGAAGACATGATTCATGAGTCTTTAGAAGGTAGAGGGGGCATTACAAAAGCCAAAGGGCATGACCAAAAACACATAGTGTCCCTCATGAGTTCTAAAGGAAGTCTTGGGAATGTCTGCCTCTTTCATATGTATCTGGCGGTAGCCCAAATGAAGATCTAGTTTAGTGAAGAATTGGGCGCCACTCAATTCATCCAGGAGGTCATCAATGAAAGGAATGGGGAATTTGTCTTTGATAGTAAGTTTGTTGAGGGCATGAAAGTTAGGACACATTCACCAAGAACCTTCTTTCTTCAGGACCATGATCATAGGAGAAGAGTAGGGGCTCGTATTAGGGTAGATAACGCCTACATTAAGGAGTTCCTTGACCATTTTCTCAATTTCATTTTTTTGGGAAAAGGGGTGACGATAAAGACGAATATTGGGAGGAAGGCTTCCGGGTACAAGGGAAATGGAATGATCATGAACACCACGGGAATGAGGGAGTCCTTGGGGAGTGGAAAAGACCAATTGATGTCTAAAAAGGATGGCTTGGAGGTCTTGCAGGACCGAGGGTGTCTCTGTTTCTTGTATGGCATGGAGTTGGGCGATCACACCAGAATGACTTTTTTTTAGCAGCTTTTCCATGCGATCAGAACTAATGATCTTAGGTGAACCGATGGTGATGCCTTGGAACTTATATTGGTGGCCCTCCTGGTCGAATTGCATGGTTAAGTATTTAAAATCCATGAGAATGGGATCCAAAGTCCTTAGCCAGTCTGGACCCAACACAATGTCACAACCTCCCATGTCAATAGAAAACATATGGGATTTCAGGTGGTAGTCACCAATTTGGAGACACACATTTTCACAACGCCCTCCACATTTCATGGAACCACCATTGGCAATCATGATTTGGAAATTATTGACGGCATGGATGTAGCAATGAGTTTCTTGGGCAATGTGGCAATGAATAAAATTATGGGTGCTGCCACTGTCAACCAGAATGATGACCTTCTGATGCTTGATGTAACCAATTATCTTGAGGGTTTGGGGAGTGAAGAAGCCAGTGAGAGTATTGAAGGAAATGACTGGTTCTACTTCAAGAGGGTTTAAGGGAGGGGTTATGTCAGTGGATTCAGGTGACTAAGACACAAGGGGAGTTTCTACATCCTCTTCCGAAATATCCTCAGAGATGGCCATAAAAAGCTTTTGTTCTTTACACTTGTGGCCCAGGCAGTATTTGTTATAACAGTTATAACAAAGGCCTTTGAGTTGGTGTTCAACCATTTCAACCCTGGTCAATTTTTGGATCTTGAGTGGAGCAGAGGGAGTATTGGGATTTACTGGTTTAGGGCGAGGGATAAAGGAGGGTTTTCAGTTTTGAGAAGATACAACCTGTTGTGCTTATTTAGCTCTTTTAGTAACCTCCACCCAAATCTGAGGCTGAGCCATGAGGACATGGGCCCGAATCTCATCCTTGAGGCCACTAATAAAACTCTCTCGGAAAAATGCATGAGACATGCCCTTTGTTCTAAAAGCTAGATGCTCAAAGGAAGATATAAAGTCTTCCACTGTTCCTAATTGTTTCAACTTTGTCAAATGGCCCAAATGGTTGGTGTCAGTGTCAAAGCATTCATAAAGCTCTCCAACAAAGTGTGTCCAAGAAATATAGCCTTGACGAGAGGTTTTTCTCCATTTCCACCATTGCCAACGTTCTTGATCTAGATGGAGAACACCATACTGGAGTTTGGCCAAGTCATCTGTAATGGCGTATAAAGAGAAATAATGTTCCATTTGGGTTACCCAACCAGTGGGGTCCGAGCCATCAAATTTGGTCACATCCACCCGCAGAAGGCGTAGGTCATGTTGAAAGTGATGGTTATGAAAGTTATGGGAATGAGAGGAATGATCACCTTCAGTCTATGGAGGTGAGGAAGAGGAAAGGGTTATATGTAGGGATGTGCAGTTTGGTGTAGACTGTCGAAAAGATTGATTCAAGCTAGGTGGTGAGGTCTTGTTTGATTTCCTCCATTGAGGACTGCATGGTTGTATTGATGGTGGCAACATTGGCACTGAGTTGTTTCACTTCTTGATGGGTCTCGATGAGACCATATTGCAAGGTGTTGAAGCAATATTCCAAGTCTTGGCTACAAGTATGGGCCATGAGGATGGGGGAACTGAAAAGGGGCGGGCGGGGTCAAAAATTTTGCCAAAAAATGATATGGATGAATGTGATAAGGGAGAAGAGATGAATCCAATGGAATAGGTCTCAAATAATGGTGAAAAAAATTCCAGACTCCGGAGTTATACTCCGGCCTGGAGAATACTACAGAGAGGAAATTCCCAAATGCTTAACCAGAAAGAAATGCGTATTTACTTGACAAGCTGAACACAGTTGCGCGGGAATAGATCTTGTCTATTTTAATTTGTTTATGTTTTTGTCCCCAAGGGTTAGGTATTCAAGGGTTCTACAGACAAGGGTTTTCCCTGTGCTATAGCTCTCTGATATACGTGCAGGGTCCAATAGTATTACTCGGCCCAATATCTTAGGGCACTAACTAAGGATGATACACCATACCCTTAACCGTAATACCCGACTACCTAGGTACTAGAGAGTATCTTCCCGAGTGTTGTTCTCGGTGACACTATAACAGTCAGGAAGTCGATCAGTTTATCTAAAGAGGGATTCAGGTAATATAGCATAATCCATACACAGATGATGTCTGATGCGCTACCACTCGAAGGGGTACCAACAGGGGTTACAAGGGTGGCCAACAGATGTGCACTTAAGTACCACTTGTATTTATTATGTGTATGAATTCCTCAACCACGGTTTTATGTGTGTAATGACAGATCTTTGTGGCTTAAAGACACCGGAATACGTCTCTACCCTGGAAAAAAAAATTAACCCACACTTTCTTCCGAGGAAAGTTCTCTGATACCACTTGTAATATGCCAAATATAAAATGTATGCAGAACACAAATAAAATGCTAGAAATGGAAGAATAACAACAATATAACCAGAACATTCACCACAATAGCACTGAAATGATATGAGAATAATAACAGAAATAACACTTTGAATCTAAAAGAAATGTTCACGAGCCTCTTCAAGGGGGCAACCTCCAGTTGAGCAGAGCTCTACTACAATAATATCCAAGATGGGGTTCTCATACCCTCGACTACTATTTATACTAAAAAGAAGCATCTAGAGGAAGATCCTTCTAGAAGCGGAAGCTTCTATTAGGTCTTCTTACATCCGCCTTATTCTATTTTATTTAAAGGCCTTATTAATATTGACCTTTATTACATCAGAATATATTGTTCTACCTATGTGTGGGGTACGACCCTAATAGATTCTTTTGAAATCAGTTGATGGTAGAGTCGTAGCCGATGTCCATTTACCATAAAAGGAGAACCCAACTCGTTGATGGTAACTAAAGTGAAAGTGCCATTATCATGAACTTTATTGATCTCATATGGTCCCAGCCACCTCGTCTACAATTTTTTAGGAAAATACTAAAATATGGAATCATAGAGAAGCGTCCAATCACCCTTCTAGAAGGATTTCTTCTTTATAAGCTTGTCATGCCAGCTAGCTCTCTCATGTTGAATAACAACTGTGCATTGAAGGGAGAACATGCCTGATTCATCTAACTCATTGAGATGTTGTAGGTGTCGTGTATGTGCCTCTGTAAGATCCAGTCCAATTTCTTGGGCCAACCTTAGAGTCTTGATCTCAAATTCAATCGAAAAAATAGGTCATTTTCCAAAGACTAAGTGATAAGGAGAGTATTCAGTAGTGTTACGTCATGTTCTGCAATAGGCCCATAAGACATTTGGAAGCTCGAATACCCAATTTTGATGGTTGGTTGAGACTGTTTTTGTCAAGATTTCCTCCAATACTTTATTTGTACTTTCCACTTATCCATTTTCCTATAGGTGGTATGGGGAGGTAACTCTATGTTTAATGTGATAATTGTGCATGGTGGTTGTAATTTTATGTGCGGTAAATCGTGACCCGTTGTCAGTGATTACTTCCTTGGGTAATCCATAGCATACAAATAATTCAAAGAGAAACTTTATGATTGCTTCCTCTATTGTGTTTGGCAAGGATACTGCCTCTACCCACTTGGTCATATAGTCTGTTGCAACTAGTATATAAGCCTTCTGATTTGATTTTGGTATGAAGGGGAAAAAAAAATCCAGTGCCCATCTCTCGAAAGGTTATGCGACTACTTATTCTTGCAGGGGGATTTCATCAACTTGTCCTGGTCGACCCATCCTCTGACATTTATCGTAGGCCTGGACATACTTCTTTGCATCTTTGAATATTGAGGGACAATAGTAACCCATCTGTAAAACCTTATGCCCAGTTCTACAGTCTGCAAAATGTCTGCCACAATGCTCATCATGGCCTGCCTTCAAGATGATGTAAATTTCATCATCTCTTACACACCTTCGGATCTGAATATCAAACCTTGTGTGGAAAAGATATCCACCAATACAGCTGAACCATGCACTGTGTCGAACAATTAGTTTCCTTTCTCTTGATGACAGGGGTGTTGGTAGTTTCCCAACTGCCAAATAATTCACCACATCTATGTACCACGATGTCTTAATAGTGATAGTGAACATGTGTTCATCTGGAAATTGGTCTTCAATTGTCAAAGAGTTATCTGTTTTGGGTACGCGACACAAGAAATCTGCAACGGTATTATCTCTTCCGGGCCGATCCTTTATGGTAATGTTGAATTCCTGCAATAGTAATAACCACCGAGTAACCCATCCATTAGTAATTGGCTTGTTAGCTAAATATTTAATAGTTGAATGATCAGTATATAGAATAATTGGATAGCCTGTTATATAGTGGCTGAATTTATTAATAGCATGTATAATGGCTAAAAATTCTTTTTCTATTACTCTGTAATTTAATTCATCGGGAGTAATATTTTTGCTAATAAAATAAATATCTTAAGGTTTCTTGTATTCTTCATGTCCAAGTACATCACATATGGACATATCCAATGCATCTGAAGAGATATGAAATGGTAATATCCAGTTTGGTCCTCTCAGCACCGGTGTTGTGGAGACTAACCTTTCGAGTTTTGCAAATGCAACATCACACTTATCAGACCACTGAAATTCCACACTACCAGTTAAATCATGTAAAGGTGCAATTATTCTCAAAAAAAATTCTATGAATCTATGATAATATCCTGCACAACCAAAGAAACTACGTACCTTAGTTTTTGTATGAGGTGTAGGCAGATTAAGGATTACCTCTATTTTTGTTGGTTCTACCTTAATTCCATCTGTAGAAACATAGTGTCTTAGTACCACACATTCGGTCATCATCATATGACATTTATCATGACTCAAACATAGCCTGGTAGCAATGTATCATTCTAGTAACTTCTCCATATTTCTTAGAGCTTGATCAAAATCAGTTCCATAAGGGGTGAAATCATCCATGTAAAATTCAAGTCCTTCATTAATCAAATAAGAAAATATGCTTAAAATGGCTCTCTGGAATGTAGTTGGAGCATTACATAATCCAAAGGGAAATACTCTATATGCGAATGTACCCCAAAGACATGTAAATGTAGTTTTATCCTAATCTTCTGGAGTAATCTGAATCTGATTATAACCATTAAAGCCATCTAGGAAGGGAAAACATTGATTCCTTGCTAAAGTATCAAGAACCTGATCAATAAAAGTTAAGGGAAAGTGGTCGTTCTGGGTAGATTTATTGATTTCTCTTTAGTCTACACATATTCTCCATTTCCCATTCTTCTTGGGGACGATTACTAGTGGAGGGACCCACCGACTATCTAAAATAGGATATATGAAATCTGCGTCCAACAGTTTCTGTAATTATTCTTTAACAAAGTCCCTGAGATGAGGTTTCAATATTCATTGGGGTTTTTGGATGTGTCAAACATATTTCTCAATATAGATATGATGTAAACAAAGTTGGGGATCAATGCCCTTCATGTTCGGATACTCCCAAGAAAAATCCTGTTGATATTTAGAAAGGATCTGAATCAATTTTTGTTGTTGTTGCTCATTCAAATTAGCATTAATATTTAGAAACCTTCCTGGTGAAATTTCAACTGATATACTGTTATGGAGAACAATAGTGGGAATCTGTTGCTCCATCAATTATTCCAAAGGATCTCCCTGTGCTTCATTATCTAAAACAACTTTTAGCATTTGACATGTTGGGTTTCCTATAACGCCTGGGCTATTAATGAAGATATTAATCACATCATCTTCTAGTTGGTTTTTGATATTGAGAGCTTCTTCCAGTGTGAGAGGATGTCGTAGGTTTTTTTTTGGATATCTAGGTGGTGGCAACTATTGATGTATGATAGGCAGACTCGGTTTAGCTGGAGGATACAGGATGAGGTTATTTGTATCACTTCCTCTAGCAATCGTCATGTTTCCTATGCGACATCCTATGTAGGCATCTGTTGTTGCGAGCCATGGTCTTCCAAATATTAATGGGTATCCATTGAGTCTAGTTCTTGGTTTGATAACTAGGAAATCAACTAGGTATTCCCAAGATTCGACTGAAATTGTTATATCTTGTAATGTGTAGACTGATTTAACCATCGATCTATCATCCAATTCTAACATAATTGGAGTAGGTTCAAAGGAGGTGATATGCAGGACGTTACAGTTCTTGATTTTCATAATATTGATGGCTGTCCCCAAATCCACTAGTGTATTTGGAAAAAAATAGCTCTGTATCTAAACTGTTACCATGAGATTCCCTGGGTATGTATATTTGACCGACTCCTACTTTCCTAGAATAAGATCGATCAAAGCTCCTACCACGTGAATAGTTGATGGATTCTTAGATTTCCTGACAGGATTCTTCCCACATAATTCTTTGATTGGTTTTACATAAATAGGAATATCTTGCAGATCCTGTAGGAGTGGGATTTTAACATATAAATTTTTAAGATCCCCGATGATATCAAAGTTAGGGTATACAACTGGTTTTGCTATCATTAGTCTCTCGGGAAACGAGGGAGGAGAAATTTCATCAGGATTTTGTTGCTCGATTGTGTTTTGCCTCTGTTTTGCTTCTTCTGTTATGACCACAATCGATGGTTTTATTGTCGGTTGTATATTATTCTCATTCTCATTCTCTTGATGAATGTAACTTTCCTCAAGAGAGATTATATGCCATGATCTCAACCGGAGTTCGTTGCACCCTACAGAGTTAATCTCACCTTCCAAACTCTCGACAACTTGCACGAGTTGGATTGGTCTATTATTAGGATTTGGGTTGGGTTGAGCTGGTAATTGAGGGATCATTTTAGGTCAAGGGTTATGAGGTAATTGAATTGGGGATTGTAAAGTGGGATGAGGTTGAGGAGCCATCCCCATTGGTTGATTGGTCATTCCCATGGGGAGCTACTAGTTTTGATTCCAATTGGGGGCTTGGGCAGCTGTGTTGGTCCACTGTGAAGGATAAGAGTTATTATTTGAATTCTTCCAAAATGGGGTAGGGTATTGCAACTTAGGCTAGATGGGATTTTCAGCTGGTTGATTTGGCCAGGGTGTAGTAGAATATTGATGGGACTTCCATGTGGGGTTAGTAAATGGTTGGCCTTGCCATGTGTTTTCAAAATTATGTTGTTGATTATACTACTCAGAAAAGAAAGAAGAAGGATCTTGTAGCATACCTAGGGGTCGAGCCTGCCATTGGTGACACTGAGCCATCATATATACTAGTTTTGTTTCCTCTTTTGCTTCTTTAAAGACAAATTTTAGTCTTGGGAGTGATGGACATTGTTCTGTCGGATGGTATTTGGCACAGATGGAGAAAATTCAAACCACATCTAAGCAACACTACTTCGAACCATGTTTCCTTTTGCATCGTGGAAAAAATATGGCCAACGACTGCTCTTCTTCTTCTTGCTTCTATTTAACCTGTAGAACATCCAATTGTGTAGTTAGAGTACTTAAAATGTTTGTTTCAAAATTTTCTACAAGATTACCAACTTCTTCTCAGGTGACACCCCCTCTAGTAATGTTGTTATTTCTGGTGAGGGGAGCATGTATTCTCGATCTGGTTTGTGTACTTCCACGTGATCACCTGATGCACAATTGGATAATGTTATCATAAGTTTCCTGATAAATATCACCTTTTCCCATTAAATTCAACGTGTCTATCCATTCATCCTTCATACCTTTTATCAGAGTGGCTTTAAGTTCCTCACCTGGTAGTGTACCGTAAGGTGACCTCTACAAGTTATATTGAAACCTTTCAACATATTCTTCTAGTGTTTCATTTTCTTTTGCAGTCATTTGAAAGATTTTGTCTTTTAAATCCCTAGTTCTACAATAGTCTTGATATTTCATAAGGAAGGCTTGTTTCATTTCATCCCAGGAATTTATAGTTCATCCTCCTAATCCCATAAACCATCGTAAAGTTGCTCCTTTCAGGGTGGAAGGAAATGGATTTTGTTTCTGGGTTTCAGAGGTGTATTCATAGCCTCTACACAGGACATCAAACTCAAATAAGAACACATCAGGGTCCTTTGAGATCAATCCATTGAAGGTTAGAATATTTTGTCATGCAAAGGATTTCATTGGGAAATTAGCAAACAGATCAACTATAGGATATTCCAAAGTGGAAGTCTAGGGTCGTGGTGGATTTTGTTGTGCCATTTGGTCTAAGATATGCCAATAGCCTTCAAGGATTTCTTGTTTTGGGTGTTCTATTTGAGGTGGTTGATTACTTGGTCCCCTGGGAGATTTAATCACGCTACCTCTATCTAGGATTTCATATGTACCTTCTCTTATCAGAATAACGGAAGATCCAGGCTCAGGTAGTGGTGGGTTTGCCTCAACAATTCTATTGGTTTCCCCTTCTCTTTCTTTCAAATTACAATAATTTCCCTCGTCTAAAGGGCTGAGAGGTGGAGTATGTATATCTTGGAAACTTTGTTCAGTCCCTTCAGTTCCGCTATGAACCTCAGCATGAGATGCAATTGGTGAATTTGTTGCTTGACGGATTCGGGTAGAAAATTTTCACGGTCCAACCGAGGCTTGAGATTTAGATTTTTGGATGATTTTGTATATGACAGTGCTTCTTCTAGGGGGCGCCAAACCCTGGGATTTTGTATTTTTTGGTGGGGTTTTTTTTTTTCAGGTTCTTACTTCTTAGTCATACACACAGACACAAATTATATGCACCTATAAAACCTATATGCATCAGCTAAAGGTAAGTGTTGACACAATCATTTTACTTGTTGCCTACATAGGTTCTTACCTTTCATTTTCAATAACTCATCCTCTAGAGATGCAACCTATTCTATCTTTGAAATTTGTAAATGTGTTGAACCTGCACATAATAGATCTATCTAGAAAATACTACACACATTTATAGAGATAAATTAAGAAAGAAGAAGCAAGATAGAAAGAATGGAAGAATTCTCATTAACCATATTCCACACTCAAAGAGTGAATAATTTACAATATATATAGGATACATGAGTAACTAATGAGCCATAGTGGTGGTCTAGATTGATATGGACACACACCAGCAGTTACAAGAGTAATCTTCCACCTAGTCTAGTCTATCAGGAAGTTACAGGAGTGAACTACCACCTAACTGAGTTAACTAGTCAACTAGTCTTCAGTTAACTAACTAAACAAAGAGTAGTGAGTTCATGATGATCCCAATGTTGCATGGTGACAAAACCAATGCAACATCTAAACTCAACTCAACTAGTCAAACTGAAGTGTCAACTAAAAGAGAATATTCTCCAGGTGGAATATTCTCCCCTAAAATATAGGAGACTAGATAATGCCTATTATGGATAATAAACAAGGAATAACCTTAGGAAAAATAAATCCTAGGTGTGTGTGAAGTAACTCCAACACCCCCCCTGATCATCACTATGGTGAAAATAAAGAATGGGTCCCAAAAACGAGGCCATGTTAGGTATCCAAATACAAAAGATACACTAAAAATAAAGTGAGGAAAGAGGGAAAACCTCATAGGAACAAAACCCCCCCTCAAATTACAATGCATAAAATAAAAAATGAGAAGGAACAAAAAACATTTGCTAAGCAACCCTGTCCTTCACTCCAAGAAGACCTCGCAACTATGCAAGTTTGTGCTCATTGAATATTTTGTTGAAGATGTAGATGTATGCATGGATCTGATGAAGTATATGCATCATTGATATTTCCACACATATCCACTTTATCTTCTTGTAATGAATAATATCCAAATAAATTTTGGATGAAATTTTGAAAACTATGCGGCCGTTTCCAAAACAATGCTGAAATTTTGTTGATTTTAAAACGATCATAACTTCACTTTCCGGACTCCATTTCGGATGATTTGGTTTTTGAAATTGGATATTTTCCTGAGAGGAATTCAAACATACATTTTTTTTCTGAAATTGTTTCTCAAAAAATATCATAATGGCCCCTGATGTGAGCAACTCCCATTTTAACTCCTAAGATGCATGCATGGCGCATGCAACAATGTCTGTATGTAACTCCTGAGATGCATGTCATATATCTTCCACATGAATTTCAGAAAATAAATCTGAAATTGAGTAGACATCATCTTCAATTATTGGAATACTAATTTCTACGAAAACATTTGTAAAAGACTCTTTATAATAAGAGGCTTGATCTTCTGATGGCTTCTCTTCTGGCTCTATCTGTTCGACCTCCTGTATGAAATCTTCACAATATTCTTTATTCCCAAATAGAACCTCAAATCTGGTCCATAATTCATTTGGAGTTAATCCTTGTGATTCTTCATATACTCGATGGAAAAGTTTGGGAGAAATAGACATGCCGATACTTCCTATGGCCATATATTGTCTATTGAGAAAGTCATTTTTCTCATTGACGGAATCAGGCTCTACGTACATTTCCATGGTTATTTGATATAAGCCTCTACTTATGAGAAGAAGTAGAATATTTGGCTTCCATTCCAAATAGTTAAGAGGCGTGAGAAGTATTTCCGGTGAATAATCCATCTTTTTGTTGTCTTCAATCTTTTGTACTTGCAAAAAATGATTTGGTGTAGCTTTTGCTTAGCATTCCGCCAGCTCTGATAGCATGTAAATGTGTTGAACCTACACATAATAGATCTAGCTAGAAAATACTACACACATTTACAGAGAGAAATTAAGAAAGAAGAAGCAAGATAGAAAGAATGGAAAAATTCTCATTAACCGAATTCCACACTCAAAGAGTGAATAATTTACAATAGATATAGGATACATGAGTAACTAATGAGCCATAGTGGTGGTCTATATTGATATAGACACACACCATCGGTTACAAGAGTAAACTGTCGCCTAGTCTAGTTTCTCAGGCAGTTACGGGAGTGAACTCCCACCTAGTCTAGTCTCTCAGGCAATTACGGGAGTGAACTGCCACCTAGCTGAGTTAACTAGTCAACTAGACTCCAGTTAACTGACTGAACAAAGAGTAGTGAGTTCGTGATGATCCCAATGTTGCATGGTGACAAAACCAATGCAACATCTAAACTCAACTCAAGTAGTCAAACTGAAGTGTCAACTAAAAGAGAATATTCTCCAGGTGGAATATTCTCCCCTAAAATATAGGAGACTGGATAATGACTATTATGACTAATAAACAAGGAATAACCTTAGGAAAAATAAATCATAGGTTTTTGTGAAGTAACTCCAACAACATTCTCCCTGGCAACGACGCCAAAATGTTGGGCTCTAAATATGTCCTAAAAACAATCTTAGTCTGATATTAATTTATCAACCGAGGATTCGTCTTTTCTTTCAATAATGTCAGCAATGTTTATGCATATAGTTGTAGAGGTTTAATCATGGAGTTAATTTTGTTAAAGAAAAAATGAGTCTATCTAAATTACTTTAATAATCAAACTCATTTATGAAAAAACATGAAACTAAAATTGATAATTCACTCAACAGAATTGTAATCTGATCAATAACACACTGTAAATCAAAGGCATTAATCAATTTTTTGAATCCATCTAGCTAAAAAACAGTAATTTAATCTATGAAAACACTTAATAGATCTATCTATCAATGATTATCTAACCTATTGGAAAAGAACAACTAACTACTATAAAATTGAGAACGAACAACAAATGTGAATTTAAGCGAAAGGAACAACAATTGTGAATTTGATAGAAAGAACAACGTACGCAAAAATGAAAGGAAATAAACTAGCATTAACTGGAAATGGAACAACAATCGACAATATTCAAATGAAACATCTATCCTCTATAATTGAACAACATAACTAATTCATAGAAGAATCAACACACTCATGAATTTATCTTAACTGTTGTAAAGAAATTTAAATCACAGAACTGAAATAGAATTGATACGATTACAATTGAGACAACAACTCCTTCCGAATGGGCCCACAGTCTTCAAAAGATATTATTGCTAAAAAATGAGTATGAAAAAATCATTAAAACGCTCAAGGATTTCATTAATTCCATAATTAGTGAAACATTTACAATGGACTGCTTGTACAGAGTAATTCAGAGATCTGAATATTTGATTGAATTTCTTGGATTATATCTCTATGGTTCATCACCCCCTATATATTATAATGACATGGGTAAATTAAACTATCCTTAGTGTTATCACTGAGAGTCACCCTTAGATTGCGGGAGGATAAGCCCGGTACCCATCAGAGTTTTTGGTGGATGTTTGGTTTATATGAGTGGAGGTCAAGGGACAAAACTCAATATATGAATGATGTTCAAAGATGGACAGGAAATGTACAGGGAAGTGAGGGCCACAACTAACTTCAGTCAGTGAATTGAGTTTAAGTGTGAGCAGAGGGAAGACTTAGTGAGAAAGGTGGACAAGACTGCTATGGGCATCAAGCCTTCATGTAACTTGGAGAAGAAAAACTCAGACTCAAGATCACTTTTAAGCTAAAGTTTTAGACACTGAAATATGTCCAAACAACATAGTCATAACAACACAATGATCAAACCTACATCACCATGAAGCTACAACAACTAGACTGGATCCTCAATGCCCGAGCCATTCATTGTAAGAGGGAAGAAGATCACAAGGAAGATGACTAAAACAGGTCACGATATTGCTACAATGAAACCTACATTAGAACAACATAACAACCCTCGACTGGATCGTCCATGCCTGAGTGTTTCAGCACATATTTTTACAAAGAGATGAAAAGAGGCTGAATTCTATTAATATGAAAGTCTCAAATATGATACATAACCAGAGAACAGTTCTGGCATCAAAACATTACAAAATAGGGAGCTCTGCTCAACCATTTGACAAACATAAAAAAATATAAAAACTATCTATTTATACTCACAACAATCCCCGAATATTAGGAGTGTGATCTGATCACTACAATCAAAGCTTTACGTCGATGACTCCTTCTATCAGACTGAACGTGCATCCCTTTGTCAGACACAAGCTCAGATCAACATGGGTATATAGGGAAATCTGCTCACAGGGGTACCACGAGATGACGGTTTAGTCCCCGCGGTCGGGCCTTCCATGCCTTCCATTTATGGGGTGAGCCGAGGTTTCAACCACCAAACCTAACTTCCATTAACTACTTTTCCTTAGATATTGAATGAGACTTAATGCTCAGGGGTGCGACCACTTGCTCCTCTCGGATAGGATCCCATATAAACATGTAATTGCAGAGCCGCTCAGAGGTAGTTTGGGTTCAAACTTCTTTTGGGCCCACAATCCATCACATTTCACCACGTAGTATTTTCTCCATACCATGGTTTCAATTGCGAGCCTGCTCAAGAAAAATATCACCTGAGCATGTTGCATCCCCACAATAGACTATGGTTGTTGATCTGGTCACGATCTGAGATCTAGGCGCACCAGCTAGATTTGGTGCCACCGCCAATATTACTCACCCACCAAATTTAGGATCTACTAGAAGTGTTCTTTGTGGTGGGACGCTACTTTTGGCGCTAAACAATAACACCTCTCAGAGGATGATCTGACGTGGAGGCCAGATGTGACCATGTTGATGTGTCGCAGATAGAGAGGTAACATGTGTCACTTGAAAACAGGTTAGAGGTGTGTTTGAGAATACTTGAAAAGAGTGCCACGTTTCAAAACCATAAGGGTTCCACCTATCTATGCTGATATCCGACATTCATTTGGCTCTCCAGGGCTCAGGGGATAACTCTTGTTTACCTGTTGTGATTTTACCTGGATCTATGGATCTGGCAACATGTGGCTCTTTGAATTGGATGACTGAGATCCACTCTGGGTCTCCGGGCTCCGGGAGGATCAAAACTCAAACTTGGGATTCCAAGCGCTTTTACCTGGAGCCATGGATCTGATGATGTGTGTCTTCTTGAATGAACGAATGAGATAGAATCCGAGTCTCCAGGCTCCGGGAGAATCAAAACTCAAATTTCGGTTTTCCTAGGGATTTTACCTTGAGTAATAGATCCGATGATGCGTGGCCCTCCTGAGATCGACGACTGAGATCCCTTCGTGGCTCCGGGCTTCGAATTTCTCAAGAGTCAAAATTTACTTTCCCCAAGCAAATCCTCCAGAGTTAGGGATCTGATGACACATGGCTCCTATATTTGGATGGCCGAGATCCACTCCGGGTCTCCGGACTATGGGAAAATCAAATCTCAAAATTATTTTTCCTTTTGTGTTTTCACCCGGAGATATGGATCTAACGACACATGGTTGTTGTTGATCAACGACTCAGATTCACTTCGATCCTTCAGGATTTTGGGAAGGCATTACCACTAAGATCAACAAATCCCTTCTGATTTGAAATCAATGGTCCATGATTTATACGGGAGTTCGAGCTTCAACTCTCTGGAAGTTTTATGCACTTCTCACTTTGAAACTGTCGAAGCTCATTTCTCTGAACACTTGGATCGGATGCCACCTATACCCCTCAAGATCAATGACTCATGCTTGCTCTGGGCCTCCGATATTTGGACCTTATGCTTTGGCTCTATACTTCATGTGAGTTTGAAATTCTGAATGTCCGTGAGCCGTTGATTCACACTGCTCCTGGAATCTGCCCCGCTAAAATATTAAATTTACCTGCTGCTTTTAAGCCCTAAATGGGCTTCTTTGAATCCATGGTTGTGACCTACTTTGAATCTCCCTTTGTGTCCATGGTTGTGGCCTGCACGATCAAGAATCTAGACGAATGGCTGTGGGCTGGGAAAACAGGGAGACCAATGACTAAAAAAGGAGATGAGTGTTCATCCTTTGGGGAAAACAAAGGGGCTTGGGGCCAAGACTCCTTTCGGGTAGGAAATTAAGGGAAACCAGGGTGCACAAATGAGCAAGGGCACACAGAAGATGAATTTACATGCCGAAAGGACACAAACTTAAGACTTGTCAATTCGAAAAGGATAGAGACAGGGAAATATTATAGACTTAGGCAGAAACCATGAACCCACAAGAATCTGACAAATTCATGTGATAACATTTGGCTCCACAGGGGATGGTAGGCTCCCTGAGAGCTGTCAAGAACACACAGTTTCAATGCCTTAGTTGTTGGGATATGGAATCTCTTATTGAAAACAAAAAAATCAAAATCAAAACAAAAAGGGAGTGGTATTTGCAATGGGGAATGTTGGTCACGGCCTAAACAAAAACTTTCTTGAGAAAATGCTCATTGACAGGGCCACCCAAAACCTTCGAATCCTCCAAGTTCTGCAATTCATAAGTATTGTTCAGAAAAACCTCAGAAATATTGAAGGGGCCAATCCATAAGGATTCAAATTTACCATGTTTTCCCTTGTCTTGCTTAGGTGCATCCCATTTGATCACCAGATCCCCCAACTAGAAATTCTCCTTGCTTACGCTCTTGTCAAAAGCTCATTTTATTTTTTGTTGATGGTCTTGTGCTTTGTCAAGCAACTACTCCCTGGTCTATTTCACTTCCACTAGCTATAGTATCCTCCTAACCATGTCATCAAGTTCTCCTTGGTATTCCTGGAGGAACTTTGCCACAGACAAAGAAAGTTGAGCAGGAAATATTACCTCAATGTTGTACACTAGCTATAAAGGAGAAATGCCCAGTGATATTTTTGTGATAACTTTGTCAGCCCACAATGAAAACTTCATCTTCAAATCCTGGGCTTTCTTGTTCTCTTCTAACAGCTTCTTGATTATATCTATGGGGATCTTGTTAGAAGACTCTATTAATCCATTTCCTTGAGGGTAGTAGGGAGTAGAGTGGACTAGTGTGATCCCATATTGCTCACAGAAACTACTTAATGGCTCAACTCTGAAAGAGGAAGCATTGTCTGTAACGATCTTGTTTGGACAACCAAATCTGGACATGATGTCTTCAAAGAAACTTATGATTACTTTATGAGATGAACTCCTTGGGGGGATGGATTCTATCCATTTGGTAAAATATACGGTGGCAGTCAAAATCCATCTGTTCTTTCCACTTGAGGTCGTGTGGATTTCTCCAATGAAGTCAAGACCCCACTGCTGAAGAGGTCTAGAAACCACTACAAGTTTCAAAGGAAACGATTTGAGCTTCTACTTTCCAAAAAACTTTTGACACTTGGTATAGGCTCTAATATTTTCACCAATATCAGTAAGAATATTATGCCAGAAATACCCAACTCTGAGGATCTTATACATTATGGTCCTCCAAAAATGATTTCCCCCACATGAGCTATCATGAAAATCAATCATTTCCCTTTCGACTTCTTGTGGGTCCATACATCTCAACAGAACTCCCAAGGGGTCCTTCTAGTACAACACCTGATCAATGATACAATACTTGATTTCTTTGAGTTTCAAAGCTCTCGCCTTGTTTTTGTCCAAACCATAAGGAGGCCTCAACTTCTCCATAAAATATATGATATATTTATACCAGGGGAATCCTACTAAGTTGGGGATGACATGAGAGTCTTCACCAACAATCTCATCTTTCTGATTTTTTGAGTCTATATTCATGAAATTAACCCCTAATGCCTCGCAATTTGATTTAGCCAGTAACTTGGCTAAACCTTGACCTTTCACTAACCTGGTGGGTTTGATTTCTAGGTCAAACTCTAGAATCTTGGCGATCCACTTGCTTCTTTTACCATCTATATTGGGTTGGATCAGTATATCCTTTATTGAATCCGACGAGACATATGCAATAATTTTTGAGTGCATAATATAGATTCTGAAAGCCTTGATGGATTTCACCAAAGTGTAAGCCTTCTTTTCCATGATATCATATCTCATTTCTGCATCTCTTAGTGCTCTACTGAAAAAGGAAATAAGTTGTTCCATCCCATCTGTATTTCTTTGTAGTAGAACAACAACTGATGTATCTGATGAAGCGAAGGAAAATATCAGAAATTCCTTGGAATAGTCTGGGCTGATGAGCACATGTGCTTCAGTCAACACCCTCTTGATTTGGTTGAAATAATTTCTGGACTCAGTAGTCCATTTCACTTCATTCCCCTTTATGAGCATGGATGTAATGTATTTAACCAACTCAGCAAAATTAGAAATGAATCTCCTCAGAAAATTGATTTTTCCCAAGAAAGACTGAACCTCTCTCATGGATCTAGGAAGAGACAAGGACTGGATGGCCTCCACTCTTCTCGGATCAATCTTCACCCCTACAGTTGACATAATATGCCCTAACAATTTTCCGTCTTGCATGGCAAACAAATATTTCTTAGGATTGAGAGAAAGGAAAAACCTTCGACACTTCAAGAAGATTTTCTTTAGGTGGTGATAGTGTTCTTCATCATACCTGGAGAATACTCTAATGTCATCCAGATAGATGACCAAATTTTTTTCCTTTTCTCCAATGAAAGCAATGTCCATGGCTCATTGGAAGGTTTCTCATGGATTCATCAATACAAAGGGAATTTTAGCATACATGAATGTGCCCCAAGGAGTCGTAAAAGTTGTCTTCTCTCTATCTTCAGGCATGACAGAGATCTGGTTCTACCCGGAGAAACCATCAACCATAGACATCCTGGCTGAACCAATGACTTTCTGCAAAATGTGCTCCATTTTCGACAAGGGGTAGTTATCCTTTTTGGAGCTCCTGTTCAAATTTTTGAAATCAGCACACAACCGGATTTCTCCATTCTTCTTTCTGACAAGCACCAAATTATCCACCCACTCTGAAAATCTCAAAGGGATGATGATCCGTGCATCCAACAACTTCTTGACTTCCTCTTCCATAATCGGAAGCAACATGGGATTTATTTGTTTGAGATTTTCTGCTTGAAAGGTTTGGAATCTTATTTCAAAGGGATTTTTTTTTTAATAACATTGGTTTCATATGTTCTCAAATCCTTGTATGTCCAAGCAAAAAAATCAGCGAACTCCTTCAAGAGTCTAACATATTCAACCCTTTGTTCTTTTGAAAATATGCTAGACAATTTGACCCATTTGGGATCCTCCTCTGTCCCTAGATTGCATTTAGTCACCTCAACCTCTTCAGCTGATCCTTCAACCTTTACAACAACATCATTTCTATCAAACAATCTCTCCAAAGGGACAAGCCCCTTTGGAATGTGGTTTCTAGGTAACTGAACAATATGACGGTTAGAAATCTTATTTATAAAAATCTCAGCATGTGGGCTTTCTTCAAACTCTTGATCATGATCAATATGCATATCATATAATTCATCCACAGTCTCAAGGAACTTCTTAATCTCAATATCATCCTTAAATACCTTCCAATGTTTGACGTTGTTAGGAATAGAGGGTCTGTATTTTATCTCCAACTCATACTTGAGTTTGGGGGAAAAAGGGACCTTGAAATTACTTGCTGAGACCGCCAAGGAATATGCGACAGAGTTCTCCTCCCTTGGAACAAATGAAATATTAAAATCCAAAAAGAAACTGTCAATCATATCCCATACTTCATTTCTACAGGCCCTTAACCTCGGGTACTTATCCCGATACAGATTTCAAACTTGATGAACGATCAACTCAGCGTCTCCAAACACTGCTAGCTCCTCAATTTTCATGTCTTTGGAAGCTCTCAAACCCAAGATAAGAGCCTCATATTCTACCATGTTGTTTGTTTTTTAAAATTCCAACTCACACGACAAAGATATGGTCTCTTGGATGGGGGAAATACAAACTAATCCAGTACCATCACTTTCCTTATAAGAGGCTCCATCAAAAAACGTTTTCCACACAAAGGTCTTGTGGGGAGGCTCTTTGAAAAAGGTAATAGGATGCTTTCTAATTTCAATAGGAGGCTGAGGAACATTAGATAGATGCAAAATACTAGTTCCTAAATCAATATCGACTAAGAAAATGGGGTGTTTGATGGGATTGGATTCATCATTGATAATGTAGGCAAGTTGTGCTTCTCTATAAATCCTTTTATGTTCCCCTCCAAATACAGGGATGGTGACATATGGCTGATCCATCTGTAAAGTTCCCCCTAGTATTTTGATCCATGATCTAGACAAAATCATCCCAAACTTAGGAGGAACATCGTCTACCACTATATCCATGACCAGACTCTTTATTGGCAATTAGAACAAGGAGACGACTAGGTATTTAATAACCCAAGGCATTTCACTTTCCTAGAATTGAATGAATACAGGTCAAGGTAGGTTTTTGTAACTTCTAACCCCAACTCATCCATGACAATTTTAGGCATAAGATTGTGAGATGCTCCTAAATGCATCAATCAATTGTGAAATACATTATCATGGATGTTCAATGATGTATAAAATGGAGGTAAGGAATCATCTATATCTTCTACCAAAGGGCCTAGTATAACAACCAACTTTTCATCTTGAAGGTTGATTGAGTTTGTGGGATGAGATGAAAGTTCAGGTTTCCACACTTTAGAGAGGCACCTTCTAAAGTCCTCATACTCGATCAACCCTGAAAGAGGTATGGGGATCCTAATATTTTGAAACTCCTACTCTAAGATATATGAGGAGGGAGGCTTCATAATCTCCTTCACTTATGGGATAAGGCCTTTGACCACTAATGGAGGGTCTTTCACCTTATTTTCTTTACTTTTGTCTACCACCTCTTTAGAAGGATTCTTAGTTCTGGTAGGCTGTTAAGAACCAAATATCAATATAGCATAGAAAAACCTCAGAAAAGGTACTCAACGCCTTGAAAAAGAGATAATTTCAGATAATAAGCCTCTTCGAGGGGGCAACCTCCTTTTACCCCACTTAAATGTTCAAGTCCAAGATGATTCAAAATGAAAATGTCTCCTTGGTATATATAGGAGACTAGGAGGTTTAATGGCCTAAAGCCGACATAAATAAAATAACATTACTAATCTAAATTACAACTAATGGCCTAAAGACGACATACATAAAATAACATTACTAATCTAATATGCCCCAATTAAGTGGTAATGAGCCAATATTAGGGCTTAACATGCCCCTCCCCTTGAGACAAGTGTTGTCCGCAATGCTTGAGTAACTCTGGATGCTTCTATATAAAAGACTCATCTT